>JANHFR010003419.1:67420-84363 GCA_032468015.1 Mimophis mahfalensis
TAGGCTCTTCTCCAGGGAGTCCTTTCTTCTCATTTGGTGGCCAAAGTATTTAAGTTTCATTTTCAGGATTTGGCCATTTAAAGAGCAGTCAGGGTTGATCTCCTCTAGTCTTAATTTAATGGCAATAAAAAAAAATCTTGGCCCTGGCTTTTTCTAGGCCTAGCAAGGAGTGAAATAGAAAGAGCCAACAGAAAATAGAACCTTGAGCCAGTAAGAGGCAGCATATCCAAATCCTCACCTCCAGTAGCGATCATTCCTGTTTCCATGCAAATAGAAAATTTGGAACTGAGCCTGGAACCTAAATGCACAGGGGTGGTGGTGGTGTCACACTATATACATGTAATTCTTTTATGTTCCAGTTTGCATTTGAATTCAATATAATTATGTGGAGATAGGATTTTCTTCATAGCAAAATGCTTTCAAACAGCCTGTCCTATTTAGAGGCCTTTGGCACCCTGGTCTCTTCCAATGCAACTCAAACTACAGAACACTGGCTTCCCGTTTTTCCCCCCAATTTCAGATGGCTTTTGCTTCTTTTGAAATCTTTATTGAATATCTATGCAATTCATTATAGTGGCAAAAGCCCTGTTTCTCACAACAAAACAGGATTCCAAGTTAGAAAAAGGATTTAGATCCAAGTGGGGTGGGTGGGGAACGGATCAGGAAAAACATTCCTTCAAACTTTGAGCCACCAGTAGCCTTTCTATTCACCAAGCTGCCTTAAAATGCAAATATAGTCCTTGACTTACGACCACAACTGAGCCCAGAATTTATGTTGCTAAGTGAGAAATTTGCTAAGTGAGTTTTGCCCCATTTTACTACTTTTCTTGCCACATTTGTTAAGTGAATCACTACAGTTGTTAAATTACTAAGAGGGTTGGTTAAGTGAATCTGGCTTCACCATTACTTTGCTGGTCAGGTCACAAAAGGGGATCACGTGACCCCTGGGACACTGCAACCATCATAAATATGAACCATTTGTCAAGCATCCAAATGGAAATCATGTGACCAGGGGGAGGCTGCAACAGTCAAGTGTGAAAACTGGTCCTAAGTCACTTTTCAGTGCTGTTGTCACTTCAATCACTAAATGAAGTGTTTTAAGTCAGGGACTACCTGTACTGGAGCTATTTAGAATGGAGTCAAAACTAAGTTGGGAGCCAGGAAGATCAATAGCCCACTGAAAAGATTTGATAGTTTTGTCTAAAATTCCCCTTCTTAGACACTAAAAGTCTATAGAGATCCTCAGTCATCCAGGTCATGGTTGTCCCAAAGTTGGTTTTTCAGGAGGCAACTGGACTGTTTTTTTCTTTTGAAGACGTTTTGCTTCTCATCCAAGATTCTTTAGCTCTGCCAGGATAGTGGGGAATGGAAGGATTTGTATTCCTTGCAGACAGCTGGTCATTTGCATCCTTTTAGAGCAGGGGTATCCAAACTTGGCAACTTTAAGATTTGTGGACTTTAACTCCCAGAATTCCTCAGCTAGTCATGCTGGCTGGGCGATTCTGGGAGTTGAAGTCCACAAGTCTTAAAGTTGCCAAGTTTGGAGACTTCTGTTTTAGATAGAGGGTCCTTGAAGGGCTTGGACCGTCACCTGAGTGGTGCTCCTGATTCCTGTAGTCTGCAACTGGTATGGGAGTAGGAATGGATTTCCGGAGGAAAAATTGGAGTCTTTAACATATGGGTAAAGTTTCCCGTTGCAGAAACATGCTAGTCGTTCCTGACTCTAGCGGGTGATGCTCATCTTTACTTCAAAGCCGAAGAGCCAGCATTATCCAAAGACATCTCCGTGGTTATGTGGCTGGCATAAACACCAAAGGCACGTGGAACGCCGTTCCCTTCCCACCAAAGATGGTCCTTATTTTTCTACTTGCATTTTTACATGCTTTCAAACTGCTAAGTTGACAGAAGCTGGGACAAGTAAGAGGAGCTCACTCCGTTACACAGTGCTCGGGTTTCGACCTTTTTGATCGACAAGCTCGGGGTCTTAAGAGGCACCGCATCCCCTTAGCGACCTTCTAAAAGGGTGCCAATCACTAGCTGTCTGCAAGGAGTATAAATGCTTTCATTCCCCACTGTCCTCTCAGAGCGGAAGAAGCTTCTTGGATGAGAAGCGAAATGTCTTGAGAGGAAAATAAACGTCCAGTTGCCTCCTGAAAAAGCACCTTGTTAGACACTATTATCTTTTGTGCCGGAATTGGAAGTCCACAATCTTTAAACGGGCCGGTTAAGCGAAACTGTTGTACGCAACCCAGCTACGTAGACCGCTCACACTTTAAGCTTTCTCTTTTGTTCCCATCATCCCCCACAACCCCTCGGCACTCCTCTAACGCTCCCGCCCTTTTTAGTATCTCTAGCAAAGTCGCCAACCGTGCCAACTTTAAGACTTGTGGACTTCAACTCCCAGAATTCCCTAGCCAGCAAAGCTCCACAAGTCTTAAAATTGCCAAAGTTGGAGACCTCGCCCCCTTGGTCTACGCAACGTCCGAGTCACGTGAGATACGGAAGGAGTCTTCTCGTTCTCTCAAGACCCCACCCACTTTTTAGTATCTCTAGTCGCCGCCGGGGGAGAGGGCGCATGACCGGATGTGATGAGTCACGTGAGAGACGGGCGTAAGTCGAGAGTCACATGACGGCGGAGAACCCGGAAAACGATTCGGGCGCAGTATACGGTCGGTTGGGGAGAGTGTTAAATGCCGGAAGGGAGTGGAGGTTCGTATGGGGGAAGAGCGGTGGCCGTTAATCTAAACGCCCCGAGGAAGGCGGCGTGTCGTGTCGTCCTTACCCCCGGAATATTTAGGGGGATGAGCCCTTCTTCCCCGTTTCCCGGGAGGCCAAGAGGAGTTAGGGGGCTTCCGAATCGGACCCGGGAAATCCCCGGCTTCTTCATCGCCCCGAAAACCTCGTTGCTCCTCCCAAGATATTCCGTTGGTGAACTGATAGGGATTGTTTTTTGCTTACCTTTTTTAGACATGCCCGGCAATGGGCAAACCTGGGATTGACCTGTTGGTCTTTCATCCAAAAACTAACCAGGGCTAACACTGATCTTTTTTTCTGAGCTCAGGTATCACTCATAGATCTTTCAACAAAGATCTAACGGAGAGCCCAGGAAAAATTGGCCAAGCGATAACCACCCATGCGGTCACTCTTCATTTATTTCAACATTAACTGGTTTGAATTCACGATATGCTTGACTTTTCCAAATCCAGAATTCAAAAATATTGTTTCACAGCTGTGCATTACTACTGGAAAGTTTATTTCTTTAGTATGATCACAGAAGTGATCCCTGTGGACATGGCCACTGAAGTTTCTCTGTGCTTCATAATTGGTTTGATGCTTGCTGTTATCTGTAGGGGTTATCTTTTCCAGCCCTCAGTTCATTTATCTTATTTTGAAGCCTAAGAAAGCAAGGCTAAGGGGTAAAAGGTTCCAATGCCCTGGTTAAGGTTATTGATATCAAACTTGAGAAGCACAGATTGACTCAGTGCAGCTTTCCCCAGCATTTTCTAGAGAAATAGCTGTCAGGGCTGTATAGAACTCCAAAGGGAAAAAAATAAATTGGACTATTGGGGGGGGGCTTGTACTTTGTATCTGTTGGCAATTCATATTTCCTGAATGTTCTGGGAAAAAATCGCCCATTTGGATTAGAAACCAAAGCATTTGAAAATAAAATGCGCTTACAGGGAGATAGGATGGAAATTGAATTTGGAAATAGATTGTGCCAGACAGAGAGAGGGTCCCAAGTGCAACACTTCTCCGTGTGTGTGTGTGTGTGTGTGTGTGTGTGTGTATTTGGCTAAGTACATTTGAAACAGAAAATAGAAAAAATAGAATTACACTGCAACCCTTCTTCTGGAATAGATCGATAAAGCATTAAATTGACTCCCCTATTAAATTGCAATAGCTTTCCTGATATTGACAGGAACCTCAAACAATATTGTTTATATTGTAGTCTTCTTTTAAATAATTCAGTTTCTCCTGCCTAGAAAGACAATGGTCTGGTTTATTTTAACTGTTTCTAGCCTGAAGTCAAGTATAGGCACTAAGTATAGTAGAACCTCAGGTTGCGAACACAATCCGTTCTGGGATTGCGTTCACAACCCAAAGTGATGCGTCTGCACAATCGCAGAAGGCAAAATGGCACGGAAAGGAAGATTTCTGCACTGTTTATGGTTCGGAAGCTGAGTTTTGGATCGTAAACCAATCCAAAACTCAGTGGGATTTTCAGGTCAGAACCCGAATTGGTTGAGTTTGCAACCTGAGGTTCCACTGTATACAAATACATTCCTGTCTATAGCTTCATAAAGAATCATACTTAAATATATGGGTTTGTGTACTTAATTTTATTATACCTCCACATGTACAGTGGATCCCATAAAAAGGTGTGTTTGAATTAAGGCAGTATTAATAATTATAACATGCATAACCTTTGTATAAGTCAACATGACTAATAGCATATTAAAAAGAATGAAAAAATTAAAGGGTAATTGTTTAAAAGGCTAACAAGAATAAACTTAGGCAAAACAATAAAAAAGCACCTCAATGGGCCATTAACCTCCCAAACCTAAATCATTTTTTACCTTTGAATCCAGATCATTGTGCGGCCCCAGTAGCTCTGTTTTGCTTGCAATAGAAACAGCAGAGAGTCTGATGTCACTTAAAAGCAAACATATTATCTTTTCTAAACATATATCATTTTGACTTTTCAGTGAGCTGGCAAGTCATAATTTTTTGAGTATCATGGCAGATGTAAGTACGAATATACTTTTAATGATTGGAAACTATTTTGTCATGTTACATACTGAACAATTTCTACTAATGTTTATAGAATATTTATTTCATTTATTCTAGTCTATCACCTATATTGAATTAGTAATTTGTGCATAAATAAAATGTGGATATGAGGAACAATCTGCCTATATGGCAGCTCAATAGTACAAATGCACTAAAAAATGTGGCCAAGAAGCTCGGGATGAAAAGGTTGTGTACTGTTTACTTGTTTGCCTATAATGATTAAGCTTATGATCCTGGCAGTATTTAGGAATTAATGACAGTTCCTAAACAAATATCATCCTTTCTAATGACAACAAAGCTTTTCTCCAAATTCTAGTTTAATTCAAACATTTAGGTGTAGATCTCTTATAAGTAATACAAGTGGCTAAAAAAATTGCTTGCTTTTTTTCACTCTAGGATTTGAAAAGGTTCCTGTATAAAAAACTACCAAGGTAAAATACTTATTTTTTTATACCATATAAGCATATAAATTTATCAGTGTAAAAATGCTCTGAGTAATTTGATGTGAACTCATGTCAAGAGATTCAGATATTGTACTGTGGCCAGGAAAATAAATTTCAAGTTTTCATGTACCCAAAAATCTAATTTGATAAGATTTGCCAGTCACACACTCAGCCTAATCTACCTCCAGGTTAATTTTTGTGATGATAAAATGGGGAATCGCCTTAGCTACAGCATAAGGGACCCAAAATTATGTGGGGAAAATCAGAGGCGGTATTCAGCCAGTTCTGACAGGTTCCAGAGAACCGGTAGCAATAATTTTGACTGGTTTGGAGAACCACCTCTGATTGGCTTACACCAGCAAATACCACCTCTGATTGGCTGACAGCATAGCCATGCCCACAGAACTGGTAGTTAAAAATCCCACCACTGGGGAAAATTTTATAAGTGTACTAACAAGTTTTAAATTGCTATGTTTATTAACCAATTAAAAGTGAGAAGACAGCAAACTCAAATGGCTACTGTCTTTCTAGACAGGTAACTAAGCAATCTCCTTTTATTTATTTATTTTAGTGTTGAAGGACTTCATGCTATCGTAGTATCAGACAGAGACGGTGTACCAGTAATTAAGGGTAAGAAATAATTGAAGAGGGATAAATTGGTGAAGTGTCCCTTTGCAAATTGATTACTCCATGCTTGGTATTGAACTGTCTGCTGAAGAACAACATTCCATCCAAACTGAGATAACAAAAGGAAGATATTTCATCGTATATCTTACATCTTATATCTAAGTTTTACCATAGTATGCAGCTTCAGCCTGATTCCAGACTGGATTTTTCCAGTACTGTCTAAGCTAGCAAGCATGCATCTGCATTAATCATAACTTGGTTACTCCATTCTTGTTTGCCTTTAGCATAGTTGTTGGTCATCAGGAAGCGTAATGCCATTTCATCAGCCATGATGCACTTCCGTAATGTGACTTGTGGAAACTGTGACTTTGAGGAAATCAAATGCTAACTTCTTTTGTGGATGCTTTGAGTTTGAGAGGCAATATGGGTTCATTATCTCATGTCCTACAAGGAATGAGTTGAAAGCAACTTGTTGTTCTGTCCCCCAACCAAGTCACAGCAAACTCATGACGAACAGAGAGTCTTAAGCAAGGGAATATATTTTAAAAGCACAGAAACTGTCTCTTAAAGGGAGAATCCCAAAAGCAAACACCAGGCTATAAATTATAATACTGGGCGAGAGTCCAGGTAGATAACAGGAGCCGGGCGGCCAGCCAGGAATCATCAGAGAGCCTCAAAGCCAGGTGGAATTCCTCAAACACAGAAGCACACACCAAGAAGCGAAGGGAAGCTCAGTTCACACATAGTGATAGCAGTTGTTCTCCACAAAGACCCAAACCCAGCCATACCCTTCTTAAACACTCCAGGGTGTGGCCCAATCAGTGACCAGGTGCCTCCTGGCCCTGCCTTTGCTGACGCTGCTTCTACCTTCAGAGTCTATGTCACTCCCTAGCATCCAGTAAGGCCTCTTCCTCACTGCTGCCAGCCCCCACCTGCTGCTGCTCGGCCCCAGTTTGGCTGGTCTCCACTGGTATGCTGGAAACAGCCGGGTCTTGCTGACTCACCAGTGGGGGGAGGCACCACCGGCATGCTGCCCATATCTGACTCCAAATATTCTTCATCGGAGTCACAATCCAAAGGCAGCGCAGCCGCAGGGGACAGGCCACAACACTTGCACTAAAAGCTAAACTGTACATCAAACTTACCTACTAAACTTCTAAAAAGATGAAGTGGCTTGTCAGATCTCCAATTACTTTTGTAAGTTTAAAATGTACTGGTTGACTGTATATTTAGGATTTTAATTAATAGCATTTCATAGAGGACTGCAGTGGGTTGGTTTTTGAAACATACTGTTGCAAGAGCCACAGTATTCCTTGCTCTTCTTTGCTGTGGTCACAGGTGTACCATATTCATGGAAAAGCCAATCCTGTTTCCCAAACTTGGACCATTTTTCAAAGGTCACTGTATAGTGCCCAAGTTAGAGAGAACGGGTCCATGCTTTTTGACTGCCGGTACTGCTTTTAAAATTCGCTAGATCTTGTCTGGAGGACTCAGGAGTTTATAATGCTGTCCAAGAAGATGATGCTTTGCATTCTTGCTTATTTTGTGAACAATTACAAAACGGTTTCTCTTTCTAGTTGCCAATGATAACGCCCCTGAGCATGCTCTTCGGCCCGGTTTCTTGTCAACATTTGCACTTGCGACAGATCAGGGCAGCAAACTTGGTCTTTCCAAAAACAAAAGCATAATCTGTTACTACAACACTTACCAGGTAAGAAATTAGCCAACAAAGGTTGCTTGTTAGTGAGAATGCCAGCAGGTAAATAAGTGTAAAAATGGTGCAAAAAAAGTTTTGAATTGGATTAGTTCAGGTGCCACAGAAAAGTCTGTTCAACATCAGTGCCTATAATTTAAACAGTTTTAGAGTATAATTGGCATGATGCATGAACCTGGGTCACTAAGGGATTAAGTCACCCTGGGTTTGTGGTTTTGTGTGCTAGGTGAATCTGGATTTAGTAGTTTATTTAAAGAAGTATTGTATCCTCAGGTATGTAGCTTATTGCAATTTATTAGCTCAGCCAGTATGAAAGATTTATACAATGTAAAGAGAAACCAGAATGTTGTTCTAAAATGGGGTTTTGTGATGTTTCATGTACAAGTAGTCCTCAACTTATGAACACAATTGAGCCCAAAATGTATGTTGCTAAGTGAGAAATTTTTTAGGTGACTTTTGCCCCCATTTTACGACTTTTCTTGCCACATTTGTTAAGTGAATCACTGCAGCTGTTAAATTAGTCACACGATTGTTAAGTGAACCTGGTTTCCCCATTGACTTTGCTGGTCAGAAGGTCACATGACACCGGGACTGCAACCCTCATAAATGTGAGTCAGCTCTTAAGCATCTGAATATAAATCACATGACCGTGAGGATACTGCAATGGTCATACCTGTGAAAAATGGTCTTAAGTCACCTTTTTCAGTGCTGTTATAACTTCAGATGGTCACTAAGTGAACTGTTGTAAGTCTAGGACTGCCTCTTTTTAGATTGGGTGTGACCTGTGTGTATGTACCTATGAATATATGCAAAAGCACTTTAGGGGTAGGAACAGAGAAAGCTTAATTGCTAATCTGCCAGCTAGCAGTATATAGAACCCAAACAGGTAAACTGACCATAACAAAACACTTACATTGAATATTGAAGTTGTATTTCTTTTCTTATAGGTGGTTCAGTTCAATAAACTTCCTTTGGTAGTGAGTTTTATTGCCAGCAGCAACGCCAATACAGGTACATTTTCAAAATTGCAAAGTCCTTCAGCATTTCAATACTTAGATTTAAAGGATACGGTCTGTGCTCATTTTTAAAGCTATATCCAATTTTTGCAAATCATTTTGAAATTAGTCATTCCTGTCATAAGGAGTAAAAGCCAGACCTAAGGAAAGCCGAAGTTTTCATACATTATCCTTGGTCAACATTGGTGGCAGAACCAAACATTTCCTTTTTCCTCCAATAGAAAGAGAAATCTGTGTTGTGCTAGCAGTGATACTGCTCCTCACCCAAGTAATATGTTGTTCCTAACACTATGAAAGTGAAGTAACTCCCACTTGTGCCACTTCTGGATTCACTGGTGCCTCTATACAAAATCTTGGGCAGGGGTGGGCAACTATGGACCCTTTACAACCTGTGGACTTCAACTCCCAGAATTCCTGAGCCAGCATAGTGTAAGTTGTGAGACTGCCCTTCTAAAACAATAGATTAAGATGGAATTTAAATCTTCCCTTACTGGCTTTCATTCCTGCCTGAGAGACAACAGTTAACTTTTATATCCCATCTTATTTGCCTATCTTTCTGTAGGTCTGATTGTAAGCCTGGAGAAAGAGCTGTCTCCTTTGTTTGAAGAGCTCTGGCAAGTGGTGGAAGTCTCTTAACTCAGTATTTCTATCCAGAGCACAGCAAGTCTTTAATATGAAACAGGGAAAGACTCAGTCATTTTCACACTGTACAATGAATGTCTTGGAGAAAATTTCACTTTCTCTTATTATATGTTAAAAACTGTACTGGACTGAAATATAAGATAATTTTGGGATAAATTGGCTGTAGCTTTTCCTGTATATCTTAAGTTGCTGAGTGTATTAGTGAGCATAACAACTCCCATGGAGTTAACTTCATGCTACCACATATTTCATAGTAGAAAAAAGACTTTTTGTGTATAATATGCCATCCACAACTTTTTCACTCTACCAGCAATATGTTGCCTCTGCCTAGATAAATGGAGACTGTTGCAAACCTACATTTTACAGTCAAATCTTCCTTTATGCTTAGGAGAAGAATATTATGGGGAAAACTTACATTAATACTGGTATGCAATCAATGGTTCTTTGTTTGGATAACAGAATTTTAAACTTCAAGGTAGCTATTTGTAAACAGGTAAGCTACATGCTAGCTGTTTTTGCAGAGTTCAAATTAAATCAGTGCATTCTCTTTCTGTATTCTTTGTTAAACCGATGTTTTGAAAACATGTAATTATGGTACTTTGCTGACTTAGCTGGCTTTGTATGTTCCTAAGCAAACCTGAATAAAAGAAACAGGCAAGGTGTATAGTCTGATCATTATCACAGAGATAGATATTGCAAAGCAACATTATTGCTGTCTTTAATCTCAGTATGTTGATTTATGCAGTGTTGTTGCCTTGGGGTAAAATAAAAACAGGCAGGGAAACCTAACTTGGAGTATTTTTTAAACGAGAGAAAGAATTTTGAAACTTGGAAAGTGTAAGAATCATAACATAAAAATGAATGTTCTATATATGGAAGAAAGCCACTTTGACAGGATATTAATAGCTACATATATGACTGCACTCTAACGAATAGGCTTCAAGTGAACAACAAATCAGGCATGTAGGTGGAGTCTAGACCAGAGCATTGTTTATCAGTTGTGGCTGCTTTCATATGTGTAAACTTCAACCCCCAGAATTCCCTAGCCAAATGGCTATTGTGGAGAAATCCAGAATTGGAAAGGTAGACAGACATGGAGATTGCCAAGATTGAGAACAAGTAGCTGATGTCCAAGATCCATTCTAACTTTTACATTTGGAAGTTGTCACAGTTAAGAAACATTGAACCACGAGAGTAACGAAGTACTCCCCCCCCCCAAAATCCAAAATCTCATTTAAATTAAGAGGAGTACCCTAACCGTAGCCTCAGAGCCCCCATTGAGAAAGGAAGACTAGTTATGGAAAGCTTGAAAGTATTAGTATTATCACTATTGTCTTATCCACTGCACAGCTAAAACTTTATTTTCTTTTTGTTCCTGGTTTATTAGAAATTTTATAATAAAAATATAAAATATGATACATTTGTTCCCAATACATATTTGTGCGATCCTTAATTCACTTGTTCTTACAAACTGACAACACTGTAACTTTGAAATGTTCCTATTGGTGAACATAAAGATATTAAATAAAAAACATATGAGAAAACATGTTTTACAGGATTAAAAAAATACAAGAAAATGTTAACAAAAGTGAGAGCCATAGTTGGCTGTATATATTTTGGAACTCTTAAAACAGTATTAATTCTAAATAGTAATTAATGGAAATTAATTAAATATTAATTTAATGCCATGTATATGAATGCCCATTTGTTTCCTAATATGTATTGTGTTGTATTATATTTCTTGTTGCACTACGTTTCTTTAAGCGCAAGTTGTCTCGCCTGTAAAATGGATCAGTTTGAGTTAGTGGCATAGAACATCGCAATCTGTCAAATGCATACACTAACAGAAAATTTTATTTCATCTTTCCAAAGACATTAGCTGACAACTGGGGGTAATAAAATGCTATGCAGACTTACGTATTTGATTCTGCAGGTGTCTTATGCTCTAGCAAGGAAGGTATGCTTTCAGGTGGCTTTATGCTTAAGTATGCTGAATATTTGCAGAAAACCTATTGCTGAACCAGGATATGAACACATATATTAGATGTGCACTCAGCATAAGGCTTCCAATAGATACCACTTTCTACTATAGGGCAAATATATTTAAACAGTGTAGCTGAAGCTACACCTTACCATCTGTGTATATCTTGAGACGTGCAGGTTCTCTGTCTTGGAAAAGAGCTACATTGACTGGCATGGTGAATATCCATTGTGGCATTTTGAGACTTTGCAATAAGTTTAAAGTAGTAGCCATCAATGACAAAGTACAGTCACTAATGAATGAGGCCCATGAACACAGAAAGCAGCCATTAGAAAGCACAGTACTAACAGCTTTTCCGACCTGAATCTGACTTCTAAAGTAGCATCTCATTTGTCACAATATACGGGTAGTTCTTGACTCGCTAATGGAGCCCGGCATTTCTGTTGCAATGCGAAACAGATGTTAAATGAGTTGCGCCTCATTTTACCACCTTTGTGCCATAGTTGTTAAGCAAACCACTGCGGCTGCTAAGTGAATTGTGTGGTTGTTAAGTGAATCCGACTTCCCCATTGACTGCTTGTCAGAAACCAGCTGGAAAGGTTACAAATGGTGACCACATGACCCCAGGACAGTGCAGCTGTCATACCTGCATGCCAGTTGCCAAGCGCCCAAATTTGGGTCGTGGGACCACGGGGATGCTACGATCGTGTGAGAGCCGGTCACAAGTCACGTTTTTCAGTGCTCTTCTAACTTTGAATGGTCACTAAACAAATAGTTGTAAATCGAGGGCTACCTGTAGTCCCAATATTAAAAAAAATCTTACTTGCCCATAGAAATGTGTCCCACTAGCAGTAGATTATCTATAATGATTGCTCATCAGGGAAGTCAAAACTACAGAAGTTCTGAGAAAATGATTTTGAAGTGTCAACAGACGATTCTTAACCTCAGTCAAAGCCGCAGATGAAATCAAAACTGTTTTTTAAAAGGAACCACGTGCAGGTGTGTCTTCATGGACCAGTGTGTAAACGGTTTGAAGCACATGGAATGGCAGCCAGAGATGAGTGGGTTTGCAACTAATTCAGTTTCATGCTATGAAACTTAGGTACTTTGACTGAAACTGCTTACATAAGAAGAACTAGTGAAAAAACCTGGCAACAAAGGGCAGTAACCACTGGGCCTATCCAGAATAATGAAATGTTGAATAGGTGAATATCCATCTTCCAAGGAAATCGTCTTCTGCTTTAACAGTGTCCAGGAATTTCCTAGAAATAAGTTGTCAGCAAGTCGGCAACTGCAGAGCTTGAAAACCTCTGATCTGATCAGGTGCAGCACTTCTTAAGGCTGAATAAGGAAACTGAAGGAGTAGGAATATGAACCGAGGTTGGGTTCTGCACAGTTACTATTTGTAGCCAAAACTACTATGGCCTGAGTGTGGCGTCGTGCTGGCGTTTTTTCCTTATCTGGGACTAGGGGGAAAAAAGGAAAGGGGAGAAAATATTCGTTGTTGAAATGAATTTGTAAATAAAAGTAAATTAAAATACCGTGCCATTTAAGAGCTTCTGATACCCTCTGCATATTCTAGTCTACATCTCCCATCATCTCCTGTCAAACTCGCGTCATCATGGCATTGTCACGTGATGTATTGGGACTTATTCCCCTTCGCTAAACGGGGCACATGATGCATCCAGCCTGCGGGCCATGAGTTGGACGCCCATAGTTTATATCATATACAATAGGTATATCAGGAGTGGGCAACTATGACAACTTTATGACCAGTGGACTTCAACTCTCAGAATTCCTGGCTGGCTCAGGAATTCTGGAATTGAAGTCCACAGGTCATATAATTGCCCGTCCTTGTAGTATATGGTAACTAGCTATAATTAGAACTATAGCCCACCTGGAAGACCTGTTTGAAAGTACTGTTGGAAGTTAAAACCCACCCCCCTCCTAGAAAAATGAAATGTTTTTAGGATATACTAAAAAGGCAGAATATTTCTCCTAAAAGAGAAGTAGAAATTCAGAGAGGCAGAAATTCAGCCCCCAACAACCTTTCTTAATGGGCCATGAAGGCCTGGGCCAGTCTATTCTATATTACAGATATACCTCCTCCAGGCAGAGCCATTTCACTGCCCTTCATTGCACCACCCACCAAATTTCAACCAAACTTAGCACACAGACAACCTACAAAGCTAGCTATGACCTCTGATAGCAACCAGTCAGGATACTCTTCCTGTGCCCCAGGAAGTTCAAAGCCAGAGAGGGTATAAAACCCAGGGACTCTCAGCATCTCCTCCCTTTTTCTTTGCCCAAGAGCTCTAAGCCATGTGATTCTGTCCACCATTAAACCACCTTTCCAAACAGCCTCCGTGTTTCCAGTGTGAATTTCCCCACTTGGAACTGAACCCAGGAGGATATTTCTTCCAACAGTGCAATTTTTTTCAAAATGCAGTGGGTCTCATGTTAGTATAAGGTTGCCATAACCACAACATTGTTATTGCACTTGCTGAAATGGCTGCTCAGAGGCCATACTTGGGAACAGCCTCCAGAGAAAAGCTTAGCCCCCTCATCACCAGCCTTCTGGAAACAAGTGAAAATGCAAGTCCTTATGAATGGCATCTGGGGATTGAAAAGCAGTAAGCTTTGCATGTGTATTTGCTATATTAATATTTGCTTATATTATTGACTTTTATTTGTTGCAGCAAATATTCAATGTGTCTTCTAAGCGTAAGCCACTGGCAGCCCTTATTATGGCTGAATATTAAAGAAGTAAATAAAACTAAACAAACAACACTACAAAAGGGCCAATAATGGGCAAGACTTCTCAACGTTATATATTTTAAGCAGGATTGACTGAATAAAGATGAACTCTATAGTGTTCAAATAAACACTATTTTGAATAAACTACTGTCCAACTGCAAATTTAGCCTCATGCCTATTTTTTCATTCCTACCAGAAAGGCAAATCACAGTTTTTCCAGAGCTGAGATTCTCCATTCAGCATTTAATCCAAATCAATTCCTCACCTATACTACCCTTCTCATTCACTAAAAGCCTGTTCCTGCATCATAAAGTCTTAATTCATGTGACTACTCACACTGAGCACCATTGTGCAGTATTAAAGGATCATTTAAAAGTCCAAATAACAGCTTGTTTTAAGGGGGCGGGGTGGGGTGGGGTGTCATTATGACTGAATCACCTGCACCAGCTAAGCTCCAAAAGACAGCAGAGACACACCACAAAGAAAAGTGAAGTTGAGTGCGCTCTGTGACATGCATAGAAGCATTGGCTGTTTAGTACAGTTTCATTTCCTTTTGGAAAAAGAACATAGGAAACTACTGTATATCAGATCACATTCTTGGGTGATCTAATTTGGTGTTTGTACGGAGTGCAATTGCTTGCTCTTAACATCTGTTCGTTATCTGGAATTAAGAATTAGACTTGGAGCTGATAGGGATAGTCCTTGACTTATGACTACAATTGAGCCCAGAGCTTCTGTTGCTAAGCAAGGCAGTGGTTAAGGGAGTCACCCCCCCCCCCATTTTATGACCTTTTTTGCTATCATTGTTAAGTGAATCACTGCAGCCAAGTGAATCATGAAGTCATTAAGCGAAACTGGCTTCCCTCATTGACTTTGTTGTCAGAAGCTCCCTGGGAAGATTGCAAATGATAATCCCAGTGCTGTTGTAACTGTGAATGATCACTAAATGAATGGTTGTAAGCAAGGACTACCTGTATAAGCAAAGAAGCAGAGTAGGGAATGTTTAAATGTCTATGAGTATATGTGTTGTAATTTTCTCTCTTTAAATACTTCCAAGGCTACCATTGTGGGATTAAATTAGAGAAATCAGCACTGTCAGCATGAACTACCATTTGTCATTATATTGCTACCCATTTAATTCTAATCAGATCTTCTGTGATGGACATTTCCTTACCAGTTTCCACTGCAATATTTTAATCCACTCATCGGCTTCTACTCCAGTCTTTGCATACACATAATACGTTCGCATTGGAAATACTAAACTGTAAAATATAAAATTATAAACATTCTGTGTCACAAATATAAGGAAACAGTAGTCATCTCCAATATTAATATCCCATTTTCCCAAAGAAACTTAAGCTAAAAATATTTGATTTATTTTTAAAAATAATAATAATCATACTTTTCTTCTTAGAAGAAATAGAAAGTAATTGAGGTAAATATTTGAAATTTGACCAAAGCTTTACGATAAACAAAATAATAGCATTTAAAAATTTGGTTAAAAAGCAAAACAGAGAAAACCGTATCAAGCAGTAAAAGTGCAGAGTGCTCCATTCAGTGTGAATCAGAGACATTACCAAATACAGAGCCTTCCAGAATATGCCACTCATCAGGCCTAATCAACACGTTTGGGAAGGGGCTTCAGCTTGGAGGAACCATAACAAGCATCTCCGAATTTTATTTCTGAGAAATAGCAGAAGGTATGGCTGCTTTTTGTTTTTTAAGTACAGGTAATCCTCATTTAGTGACTGTCTCATTTACAAACATTTGCAGTCATATTGGTGATGAAAAAATAACTTTACAAACAACTCTCACATTTCCAACTTTCAGCAAAGGAAAGCTGAAGTAAGTTTATAAAAATGGTTACACTTTCACTTAAGGCCTGCTTTGCCAAACATTGGTAACAATTGTGGTTGCTAAAAGAGGATACCCTGTAAGTTAAATGCATATTTTGGTATAATTAAAGTAGATTTACAGAATTCAAATGGTGTAACTCCACTGGGTTGAAACACAACTATGGTCCAAGCCAGGGTATTCCAAAGTAGGAACAGGTGAATTATGGAAGCTGCTGTTGAGCTTGTTTGTTAGGATGACTAAAAATGCAGCTTTTTGTTTCAGTCTTCAGCAATACATACAGTATATGCAAGAGGAGCTAAGCAATCAAACAACATGGCTGGGAACGCTGCTCTTTCATAATTAAACTAGAATTCTTGGAATTCAAGCACAGCCCTTGTCTAAAGCTGTTCAGAAAGGAAGAACAAAAGGAAAGCAGGAAGCAATTAGTTCTGATGGCAAACTGACAAATCAAGGAAAACCAGCACAATGTCTTAATTGAATTCATGAGAGATAACAGTAATTTGGTTAGCAGTGAGGTGAAGAAAAGAAAAAAAAGTGCACACAGAATAGCACTGAGAAACGGTTAGAGAAAAGACACACTAGGATACCCCAAAGTGGTATTTAAGCTTCAGCTTACCAAAAGCAATTCACTTTTTCTTGGGAATAGTCAAACTGCACTGCTGAGCATTCAGTTAAATCAAGTGCTCTGATTGGCTCTGTGGACTTGAAAAAATGTTATTTTTGAAACAATTGCTCTGTGTTACCATTTAAAATGATTACCCACCTCGCCCCATCATAGACAGCAGGTAAGAAACAGAACAGTGAATGATACCTTAAAGACAAAGATTGTTTTGCACTCACTAGTGCAGGGGTGTCAAACTCAAGATCCAGCCCGTGGGTGCTTAGATCTGGCCTGCGGGGCCACCCTGGAAATAGTGAACAACTGGCCTGCAGTGCCTCTGCCAGCAAAAACAGAGCTGAGTGGGCACACATGGCCCACCTGAACTCCATTTTCGCTGGCAGAGGGTTGCAGGAGGCCGTCATGGTTGAAAATGGAGCTCAGGACCCTTTTTTTGCTGGCAGAGCGCTTGGGCCACCACAGGCTCCCCAGACACAAGTGATGTCAAGATGGCCAT
>JANHFR010003419.1:99373-109861 GCA_032468015.1 Mimophis mahfalensis
TAAATATGTTTGTAGGGCTTATCGACATAGTTTAATTGAATTTTAATTTTTGTATTATATGTTTTTAATTGCCCTGTCAACCGCCCTGTGTCCTTTCGGAAAAGGGCGGTATATAAATATAACTAATTAATTAATTTAATTTAATTAATTAATTAATTAATTAATTAATTATGGTAAAAAGGAATGCTTGCATGTTTTAATTACAGCTGTCTTTGAATCTATTATTAAGATCTCCCATGACTCATTCTTAATATTTACTTTCTTTCCAAGTGCTTTTGAAACTAACTTGTGAAATAGTGCTTTGTGGTGTCCCTAGCCCATTTGTCTGTTGCTTTAGTTGCCAGCAGGATTAGTTAATACCTGTCTCCCTGCCACTTCACATGAAACACAGTATGTAAGAATATGTTTTATCCCACTGAGCTGGCATTTTCACCTCATGTCTGCATTGGTTCCGCTTCCCCTGCAGAACAAAGTTGCCAGCCTGTTAGAGCTCTACAACCCCATCATTGGAGAAGCCATTAATCTTCTAACAAGTTTTGCATTTGACAGATCTGATTCGCTCATGAGCTTTTTAGGCTGTGAATATATAGGTTTAACCAGACAACCAGAGTTGGTTAATTTCAACCACTCTTGTCATGCAAGCCATGAGATAGTGTCTGTTTTTTTAAAAAAAAAATTGAATAGACAAGTGATGTAGGAAAACAGATTTGTTGTAAAGGCACTTCAGCCAAATATTTAGCAAATATAAGGGCCCGTGCAATAACTGCTGACAGTGTGTTTGGCTTACTTTGAGAGAGGCAATATATGTTTGAATGATAAGGAAAGTGAAGACCATCAATTTAGTATCATTTTATAAGATTCAGACAATCTGTGTCACTTCTACTGGCTTCTCAGTAGAATCATATATGTTTTTGTCAGATCCAGTGAGTTGGTTGTTCTAAATTAAGTTGTTTCATGCATTTCAGTATTGAAGTATTTAAGGAATGGTTAATGCATTGGAAAAACAAACCTTGCAGATAAAGAACTATCCTGACTCCTGCAAAGGTAAGTCTTGTCTCCCCAATGTAATCTGTTTTGGAGAGCGCCAACAAAGGCAAGAGTGATCCTGTATGGTTGGACTTTAAAAAAAAGTTGATAAACTCCTTGGTGATTGACCTAGGTCAGCTATTGTGGAATAAGAAGATAAGGGCTCTTGTAGTCTAGATCAGGGGTCTGCAAACTGAAACACTCAAAGAGCCATTTGGACCTGTTTCCCACAGGAAAGAAAACACTGGGAGCCAATAATTTAACAACCAGTATGACTGGGTGGGCGTGGCCAACTCACATTATTTATTCCCACCCAGTTGCCTGCTGCTCTGGAATATGGAGTGAGTCTCCATCCCACACTATCACCTTTACCTTCTCAGGCCAGGCGAGGAGTGACGGGCAGGGGAGGGCAGGGATCAGTCAGTGATGGGATCAGCCGACAGGGAGCCACAGCAGAGGGCCAAAAGGGGCTCCAGAGCCACAGTTTGCAGACCCCTGGTCTAGATCAACAATTATTTTAAAAACTGAAAACAGAGAGTTCTTCCACATTTGGATGTACCTTTTAGCTTTTTTCTCAAACTGGTGACCATTTTGAACACATTTTGCCACAATTATGCAGACTAGGTCATAAGGGTAGGTTATCCATCAAGTGGCTTATCTGATTGATTGCTGTCTCCAGGGAAGTGGATTATTGTTTTTATTGTTTGTATATTGGGTTTTTTTTTTTTAGCCACCCAGCGTCAATGAGAGTAAGTGGGCAGCCATATAAATTATCTTTAATAAATAAATATATAAACTAATAAAGGACAAAGATTTCCCAGTTTTTAATTTAATTTTTATATTAATAATCTTTATATTAATAAACTTATTTTCATTTATTTATTAAATTTATATTCATATTTCATTGAGAGCAAAGAATTGGGGTCTTCCCCAAAGCATTTAAATAAATTAATATTAAATATATCTGGACCTTGGACACTTCAGAATTACCCAGGCAACTACTTTGTATGGTTGATTGAGGTATATTTTTAATAATGTATATTTTAATTGTTCAAGAGTATATATGTTTATTTTAATGCAATGCAAGCCACTTTCAAAAGACCTGATTTTCTGAAGTAGCAAAGAGCAAACAAATAAAATTAATGTCATGGGTCACAAGATTGATTCTCACTACTGTTTTACTGGGAAGAACAAAAGAGCCTTGATAGCTCACCGAGCTGAGAGCAAGCTGGCTGCTTGCAATTAGTGCGAGTTCTAATCTCACCAGGCTCAAGGTTGACTCAGCCTTCCATTCTTATGAGGTAGGTAAACTGAGGACCCAGATTGTTGGGGGCAATAAATTGACTTTGTAAGTCAATAAGCTGATTTTGTAAAACACCGCTTTAATAAGCAGGTCTATACAAAGGATGAAGGCAATTGCTATAAATGTACTGTAAGCCGCCCTGAGTCTTCAGACAAGGGCAGCATATAAATATAAATAAAAATAAAATAAATAAAGTTATTAACATTTCTTAGAAAATTCCTCATCTGACATCTAATTTCTCCTCTGAAAGTAGCTAGGCGAAATAGCCAAGCCCTTCTGAAGACATCTGTGCTATTACATACTTAAATCATTGAAATGAAGAAGATAGAATTTATTCCAGTTTTGTTGAAAACTGTGTCACCAGAAACGTTCTTTATGCATGCTCAGTTGCCCAAACAGAGAACTTGGGAAAGCTCTCAAAGAACTTTTGATGAACCTTCAAGACGAATTATCTGCCTCAGTGATTTCCATAGCATTTGTCTTGCATGTGCTAACATGCTATTCAAAGAACCTCTTTCAATGTTTTGGATAACCACAGTCTACATTGTATTTATACCACAGATAGCCCTTGTTTAATTACCACAATTGCTAAATTAAACTGTGACTATGCTTCTGATCTTATGTTGGATTTGCTTTGCTTTATAGACCTGCAAAGGTCATAAATGCAAGAATTAGTTACAAGATTATTTTTCTATTACTGTTGTAACTGTGCAAACATTTGCTAAATGAGACAATCACGAAACAAGAATTATTTGGATTGGCTAGTCTCTACAAGGTCATTAGCCATTTGCTAATGTCTTCCACGGAAGCAGACGCCCTCCAGCAAATAAATAATCACTTTTGTGCAAGTGGGAGGTGGAGCCAAGACACTTCATGTATATCAAAGACCTGAGATCACACCCAATGTACTGACATATATAGAGACTGCAAAGGCACATAATAAAGAATGGAAATGTTAAATAAGAATCAGTGTGTTGGATTGGTATTTGACCCAGGTTCCAGTCCACTCTTAGCCACAAAAGCTGATTAGGTGACTTTGGGCCAGGCACACTCTCTGACACATTTACCCATCCATTTCTTCACTGTTCTAAGCATGGTTCTGGTTGCATGCAAAAAGTTGTCTGATTGGGTTCTATGAGAGGAAGCTTCAAAAATGTAAATTCACCAGTTCTCTAAGATCTATGAAAGGGCAACTACAGCTCAGAAGCCCAGTTCCTAGAAATGAGAAAATGAACAGCACAAGCTTCACACAACTATAACAATTCAAACATGAATTTTACCACTGTGAATCCAGTAAGACCAGGAAATTATCTAGAGACAGTCTTTTGTCATAGAGTCCTGCTGTGGAAGGGCTTATTATCTTAAGCTCATTTCAAAAGAACACAGAAAAAAATGACCAACCACTTAGGTTGCTATTGGAAAAAAATACACATTCCAAATGGGACAAATTCCAAAAGATATATTAATCTGTCATAGCAAATAGGGACAAAATGACTCTATGTGCTATCTGAATGTTAACAGGGATTTTTACTTTAAGCTCATAACCATTTATTGTACAATGAAAATGTGTAAGAAATCAGTTTAAGTTTAAATCTAGCCTAGGTTTCTAAAGAAGAAATTTCCACCTTAACAGCTGCCATTAAGGTGTCTATTCTAAGTAGGAAGATTTTATTGTATTTCCACAGTTTGTAAAGGTACCATTGTGACCATTAGCTTTCCAAGGAAAACTGATGTTTAGTCTTGCAGAGTTAAGTTGCATATATTTTTTATCAGGATTAATAGATTGTCTGACCGTGACTTTTTTCAGCATGACAAAACATGTTTTATTTTGCGTTACGTGCAATTTGGAAACTACATGATTAGTCAGATTACCTCAGAAGTGACATATGTTTACTTGGAATAAAATGAGCATTGGTCACCTAAAGAGGAAATTTCACTCTTTTAGGATTACTGTTGCAAGAATAATTAACTAGTGCAACACAATTTGACTTTTACTTAGTATAATATATAGACTTAACTTCCATTTCTGTTAATACCAAAACTTCATGTAATCCTCGATTTATAATCTTTCTTTTAATGTCTGTCTGATGGCACTGAAAAAGTCAGTGGTCCTCACACTCACAGCATCTTTATGATCATGTGATCAAAATTCAGTTGCTTGGCAACTGGCACATATTTATGATGCTTGTAGTATCCCAGGTCATCTGATCACCATTTTTTACCTCTCCAGACAGCTTCTGAAAAGCAAACTCAATGGAGGAAGCCAGAGTCACTGAACAACCATGGCAAAAAAAGTCATAAAAGTGGGGATGACTCACTTAACACCTTGGATGTTAACAATGGAAATTCTGGTCCCAATTGTGGTTGTAAATATATTTTCCTCTACATTGATTTTTTGTTTATCCAAGTTTACAAATGATTTACTTAATATTGGGGACAATTCTTCACTCAGCTGGATTTTACATTTTCATCCTTATTTGTGTCCAGATTCCAGAGTATGACCTGAATCCTATCCATTGTGTATGGAAGCATAATAGCTTAAAACTGTAATTCTTCCTTTATTTCATCTTAAATCCGTATTCATGCAGACCTTATAAATTCATCCTCAAATCACTCATTTCCCCCCCTCCTTCTTTCCTAGCTTTCTCCTAATGAAAAAAAAAATCCCAGATCTCCAAACTTCATCCACAGTTCTGTACAAGGTAGGTTGGTTACTTCTAATGAACATATGAACCATAGAAGTTAGAACTGTTCTCACAAACTCCTTATTAGTTTCAAGATATAATGTGAACCCACTTGACTTTCAGGAACACTTTGCAGATATTACTCAGTTGCTGCAAGGATTTATCAGATTTCTCTTATTTAGGAGAAACCACAATTCTTTCAGTAATGCCATGACAATATCATAGTACTCGGAAAAAAGCAGAACCGTGAGATCAATGGGTTCGTGCATGATAGGGGCTCCTATTGGGTAATGCTATGGCATCACTATGGGTCTAATGACGTCTTGCTATTATGAAATATTCCCTCTCCCTTAAGCTGCAGCTTTAACACCTTTTTGAAAAACAGAATGGCATCATAGGTATTCCATTACAGCAATATTAAGCAACCCCAAGGCCTTTATGACTGTCAAACCTATAATTTGAAGTTTAAATAACTTCTCAATCCACAACTACAGAACATTGGCAACCTGTTTCCCCTCCAGCCTTTGTCAGAAAATACGTAACATCTGTAGTATACACACTGTCATAAACTGTCAAAGCGTTAAAGTAAAAACCCAACTCCCTGAAAAAGTGAGGGGAAGATTGCCTGGGGGAGGAACATAGGGAGAACTGTCCAGCTAGATGAATGGGAGATGATTTGGAATAAATCAATGAAGATGACTCTAGCCTCTACATACAAAGAAAACTATTATAAAATGTTATACAGATGGTACATGGCGCCCACTAGAATTGCTAAAATATTTCCTACCACCTCTGATAGGTGTTGGAAGTGTAAGTCGGCCAAGGGCACATTTTTCCACCAATGGTGGACGTGTCCAAAGATGCAAAATTTTTGGATAAAAATTCAAACTTGGCTATGAGAAGTAACAGGTGTGACCTTCCCTATAAAACCTGATTTATACCTGTTAGGAATGTGGCAAAAGGAAATCAAGAAAAAAGACTGGTACTTATTTGCCCACATCACAACGGTGGCTAGATTGGCAGTAGCCCAGAAATGGAAAGAAGTGGATACCCCATCAGATCAACTTATCATAACTAAAATTTTGAACTGTGCCGAAGCAGACAGATTGACATATATACTGAAAGACAGACAAGATTCAATTTATTTTGTTCAGTGGGAGAAATGGTACAGCTGGTTCAATAAAAGATCAGTAGAACTTAAATTAATAGAGCAAGATAAGTGATCATAGGAGGTAATGCAAGGAACAAATAATTTAGTAATTTTTAGGAGACATAACTAAGGATTGTTTATTATTATTTCATATATTATAATCTATAATTGTTTAAGATATCAGAATATTAAGGATTAATAGTTGATAAGATACTGCTGGGAGGATTTATTGAAATAGGATATGGAGAAGAGATTTCTCTCTGATATGTTTTAATGTTATTTTGTCTATGTCTTGTTTCTGTTTCCTTTGTGTTTTTTTAATGTGTAAATAATAATAAAGATTTATTTTTTTAAAAAAAGTGAGGGGAAATGCCCATAGATAGGAAGAGAATTGGGACTGACTTCATAGGCCATCAATGTAGTTTAACTTCCCCACTGATGCCCTCAGGTCTTTTCTAAAAAAAAAACCCCGAAACTCACTTGATTCATCAGTGATCCACCACTGCTTCTGTAACTGAGTGTTGCATCTTGCTTTAAGACATCAACAAAAAGACTTTTCCTATTAAACAAACATTTCCACTAGCCAACCTCTTCTCTTGCTCATACCAATCACTGTCATTTCCTAAAGCATTTTCTCCCTCCCTTCTGCATTCTTTAAGGCTTAGAACTTGTTTTTCTAATATCGAAACCAGGTGATTCTGTTTAAAGAAAAAAGAAGGAAAGGAACAAGCTGATTTTCTTGACTATCTTGCAAGACCCCAACCTTGGACATTGGATCCAAGTCTAGACTAAAGGAAGAAGATAGGGGAGGGATCATCGGGAAAGGCCAACTGGATAACATCATCCACCTTTCATAAGGACCCTCCCAAGAATGGAAGGACCCCCCAAACTACTGTAATTATAACTCCTGTTCTTACTCTAAGTTCTGGAGCTCCTCTTCTGCTTGGCCATGAACGTGCCGGTAGCTCATCCTCCGTCTGTCTTCCATCTCCACGATTCCCATCCACCACAGTTGCCGCAGCTCCTTTTCAAAGTACCACTGGCCACCGAGAGAAAGAGAAGAGAGATGGCAAACAGGTCAACATCCTTTTGTTTCAGGCTCAGCTTCTTGCTGTTCGTGATAAACGGTGCAGACACCCTGTAAGACGAGCAATTCTCTCTGGAGTTTGAACAGGGTGAATGAGGAAGTGAAAGCAGAGTCCCTCCCTGTCTTTGACAAAGTGCCCTCCCTGGCCTCTCCAGCTCAGTGCAGGAAAAGGGGAAGCTGCCTGGAGAATGAAGCTGGGGCTGTTTCATCTCTTCTTCTGCCCTGCATCACATACCACGGTTACAATAAACAGGCAGGGCAGCCCAAGTCTTAGTCGGGAAGGTTACATGGCCCACATCGTAAAGGGAAACACCTACTTATATCACTACTTACCTGTTTAGGGACACCATAATGAGTTTTCCTATGTTTATGGTTTTATTATCAAGCAAACAATAACTAAATATCCCTGGAAAGTACAGTATCATTCCAGATTTACTTTTCTAAAAAATCAGGATGTACTTTTACTGTAGAGTAACAGCAAGACTGTATCATAACTTTTATGCTCTCTCACCTCACGTTTTTCCTATTTTGGACTTACATCTGAATATAAAGCAACAGAGAGATTTCTTCTTTTTCTTTTTTAAATTTTCTGGCATGCTCAGAAGTGGGGAAAGCTTAATTTAAATCCATGTGAAGCATGATGAAAACTTTCTTCCTGATTTACTCTTCCTAATTACGTTACGTGCACAATTGCAGTAAGGAAAGAGAGAAAATTCCTTACAATCTTGGTAAAATGAACAATGAAAAAATGAACTTAAAATGAAGTTACAAGTTTTGTTAGATTTGCTTCTCTCCACATACAAACACACACACACACACACACACACACACACACACACACACACTCCATTTTTTCCCCCTGGAAGACCAAAATAACCAGTCAGACTGTATCAGGGTTGCTGAGCTGTTGGCTGTTGCTTGCGTCAGCTGGGTGCAGAGATGGCACTCGATTCTGCTGACTTTGCCAATTCAAATAGCAAACTAAAATAGACAACGAATCAGTCTAGACAAGTAAATCATTAAAAAATTTAATTGGGAATTGACTTTGCTCCTATCATTTACTTTTTCATATGTTTTCTGTTTAATAGTGGAGGAAGCATATAGGCCTCTGGTTTCCTTGAGGACACAGCTTTCTCTAGTCTAGTCTTTTCCTATGAAAAAGACCAGCTGCCCTGACCTGGCATTTTCTAAGAACACCATGTCTTACTAAGTACAGTTTCTCACTACATTTATTGTTCTCTGGTTTTATATCCTTGCTTAGACTTTCCCTTTGGGCTTTGAGCCCCATTTTTAATCTCCTGTAGTGCTAACACCCTTTTGATGGTTTCTCTAGTAGACACAGTGGGAATCTTTCTCTCCTACATTCAACACATATGCAAATACAAACGATGAATCTCCCATGTAGTCAAGTAGTGTCTGAAAAACAACAGACCAACAGACCATAGATAGCGCTTTTGCTACTTCATAGACCTTTAAGTAGGAAAGCTTTACAACCTGAGACTTTCTGGTGTGCAAATATCATATTGTAATATAGTTTATTAGCAGCAAGAGACTGATTTCTGTTTCAAACTCAGTTTATCTTGAGGATTATCACTCAGAAAGAAAGAAACGGGAGTCCTGTAGAATAAAAAGAACAGTTGTATAGAATCATCAAGTCACTAATTGATCCAACTGCCTACTACACCACACAGAATCATTAATGCAATCTCAGTTTGAGTCCTATATGAATGTATTCATCCTGCTCATACAAGCTGGTTATATAGATTCTATTATAGATTATATAGTTGGGCCCTTCTATCCTAGTGTGTTCCTTCGATATCTTTTTGTTCAGTGGAAACAAATGTCAAAATAACCATCAGAATACTTCCCCTGTTGTAAGAAGTCTGTTTACTCATTGCATAAACTGCCTTTGCATCATTAAGTTGGCTCTAAGTAAGATGGATGTGAAAGTGGTACTTCTTATAAGTAGGTGATTTCCAAAGAGGAAGTACTAAATATGGTAAGTGCCTTTCAATATGTACACATTGAATTACTTTTTATTGGTAACCAAAGGCTCAGCTTACTTATCTTACCTCTAGCTTATTGTTTCCCTTCACACTACCAAAGGCTGTTTAGATATCATCCCAACAGAACAGATGATATAGTTTTTCCTCTCTTCCATTCAATGATATTCAGTTTAGAAAGGAACCGTAGAAGACAAAGAGACATCAGTGATCTGTGTTCAGAATGGTCCACACCAGGGGTGTCAAACTCGATTTCATTGAGGGCCACATCAGGGTTTTGTTTGACCTTGGGGGTATCAGATTAGAAGCAATGGAAAAATGCATGCTTCTTACTCTGACAGGGGAGCCGGGGGGGGTGGGGGCATGGCCAGCTTGAGATCACTTGTGTCTGAGGCACCTGCGGTGGCCTGGGTGGGGCTGGGGGGATCCATTGTCTCCAGCTCCATTTTTGGCTGAGATGGCCTCCTGCAGCCTTCTGCCAGTGAAAATGCAGCTCCCTTTTCACTGGCAGAGGCACCATGGGCCAGTCCATTGCTGTTTCCAGGGCAGCCCCATGGGCCAGATCCAGGCCTTGAGTTTGACACCCCTAGTCTCCACAATAACCAACATTAGAGCCTCATTAGCAAGATAGACCATCTTTGACCTGAAAACCACATTAGCCCCCAACCACACTGACAAAATAGGCACTTAATGAGGGCACTTTCCCTATCAAGGTTTTTTGAAAGGAGGAAGACAAAATACAGTTGTGCTAAGTAGTATTTTGATTTATTTGTTTTTGATCCTGCCTGACTTTAGGGACATTCAACAATGTCAGGATAGAATCAGAAAGAAAAGAATTACAGAAACATTAAATTCAAGCTGCAAAACAAGAACAAAAGCATGAAAGAGAGAGAAAAATAAGAATTGCAAAAGGCAATGTGGCTGACAAGCTTTTTGAAACAACTTGGTTTCTAATGACTTTCTAAAATCTACTAAGAAGGGATAGTTTAGGACAGTGATGGTGAACCTTTTTGGCAACGAGTGCCAAAAAGGGGGGGAGTGGGCGTGGCCACCCACGTGCCACTTCCTATTTTAGGTGTGCACATGCGCAGTGCCCACTTCCTTGTTTGGGATTGGGAGCGTGCGTGCACGTGCGCAGGGAGGGGCATACCCCCCCCCCATGCCTGCACAGTTCTCCCAAGCCCCAAAACGCCCAAGTTTGGTTTTTTTTTCCAGCGTTTTGGGAGCTTGGGTGG
>JANHFR010003420.1:20403-30658 GCA_032468015.1 Mimophis mahfalensis
CCTGTCCTGTCCTACTCTATATTCTATTATCCTCTCTTCTAGTCTACTCTATTTCAGTTGTCCTGACCTATTTGTGATTTGGGAAGAGAGGAATGGAAGAGGAGTACAGAAAGGTGACATGGTCAATTACAGCAGTGAGGCGTGTACCACTGAAGATCTGAGGAGATAGGTTGAGGAAGAAGATCGAGAAAAGTCCCCCTAAAAGTCAACACCAACTTGATAGCAGATACAGTAGAACCTCTGGTCAGTAATGCTTCTGACCATGACCAAATAGTGTTCCAACCAAAAAGTTCACAAAATTTTTGAATCCGGTCACAAACACATACTTAGGTGGCAATCAAACACAACCCCTGACCTAGAAGCTCCTGAAGGTAAAACATTAGAAGACAAAGAAATCAACAAAGTTATGGAACAAATTATGGCCGTGACCAGAGATTCTACTAATTAGTCAAACATTGGAAAAGAGTTTTTGTTGTTGTTCTTCTCCCTCTTAAAAGACAAAAAGGACACAGAGATCTACCTACTGTATGTCCATTCTCCTACTGCTGGAGACAGCTGTTTGCTGTAGCACCGCAAGAAACCACTGGAGAATCTAAAAAGATGCCATTTAGTGCAGAAAATTCTGGGACAAGAAACCTAATTCAGCTTTGATAGCACGCTTGGTTTTTAACTTTCCATTTTCCTTATTTATTTTTTCTTTATGTGAAGATGTTTTATTTCAAGATACGCTCCTGGTAAAAGAAGACAACTGAGGGAGATTGAATCCCAAGTTAGTCTTAACAAAACCTAAGGGCCTAATTACTTAGGATAATAAGACTGACTGACTGACATAATTAATTACCCTTGCCACAAATGTATGCATAAAATAGGATTAAATAAGGTATGTAAATAAGTAAATGCAGTAAGCATTCCATCCACAAAAGAATATTCAGTTGTAATTGTGTAACAAAGCAAAAGACACACACACACATACATCTTCTTATTCAAGTTATCCTGATTGCTTTCTAAACCAACAGTTAATTTTGCAGGATTATAATATCCTTATAATAAAGCACCTGATATTCCAGTCCGTACTCCTACTTTTAAATTATCCATGCTTTTACTTCTCAGCTAGAATATATATTTATTTGATTAGCCAAATAATCCACCATGATTGGGTCTAAAATTAAATTCATCAGCCTCTCATACCTTCTTTTGCTACAATTAAACTATCTCAATTATAACAGCATTTATGAGTAGCTGTACAAACCATCATATCTATATAAAAGAGAAGTGTTCTGGGTTTGTAGGTATGCCCCAAGTAGGCTCTTCCATCCTTACACCAATCTGCCCCAAACTTGCCAGGCACATACCTCGCACTCTGCAGACAAACACTGGGGGTGACGGGGTCACAAATGCCTTTGTGAAAAAAGACACAAAGGGTCTTTTGGGGTGTCTTTTTTCACCCCCCATAAAGGGTACCAAAGTGGGCACCTCCACTGACATTTCACTGCCAAGCTGTACTGAGCATGTGCACATGGTTACCAGGAAAGGCATGCAAATTGGAGGTTCTCCAGCCAATAGAGACAAGACATGCAAATTGGCCGAAGAACGCTTGGAATTGTAGGCTGTAGCATTGGCATAAATACTTGGGCAAAGGTGGGTTATTGGCTAGTTACATACACAGGTAGTCCTTGACTTACAACAGTTCATTTAGGGACCGCTTAAAGTTACAACGGCATTGAAAAAAGTGACTTATGATCATGTTTCACACTTACAACCATTGGAGCCAAATTCACTTAACCACCATGTTACTAATTTAACAACTGTAGTGCTTCATCTAAACACTGTGGCAAGAAAGGCCATAAAAATGGGACAAAATTCACTTAGGAATTGTTTAATTTGGGGACAGAAGTTTTGAGGTCAATTGTGGTCATAAGTCAAGGGCTATCTTTAGAGTCATCTTAGAAAAAAAAATATAATAAGAAAAACCTACATTCTTAACATGCAGGGCTCATAACCACCATGTGACTTTTTAAAATGTATCAGATCACCAATCCATAATTTCTGGATACATGCATTTTCTTCCTAGGAAAGTGAAGCAGTACATCCTTCCAATTTTTGTATGTATACTTTGTGGAAAGTTGGGGGCAGAAGGCAAGCAAGATACAACATTCCCTGGCCTGTTGCTTCTACCATAATTATTAAATGATTCCATAATTCCACTTTGAAGACATATAGTCCGTCTATTCTTTAGCACAAACTTTTTGAACCATCGGGTAGTGAAAAGCACATAGAGAGAAAAAGAAATAAAACTCTTTTTTTTACAAAAAAAGTGCTAATTTAAAAAAAAACACATCCTGCATATGTATTTTTTTTTTTAACAAAACCACCCATTCCCTGTATCGAGACAGCAGTTTGATATTACTCATTTTAAATACTTGGATACTGTAAAAGTACATATAGTACAATAAGTACCATATTTTACAATCTGTGTAAACTGAGGTCTTCCATTCCCAGTCTTTGTTTTAAATCACTGAAGGCAGGATGGCTCATGCAAAGATTTGACATGTGAACATTCCCTTCTTATGCACATACGAAAAAGTGTGATAGTTTCACATTCATAAGTGTAGAGGCCCCAGACAAAGATACGGTAGAGCTAGAAACAGGAAATGATAGGCCATCAATAGCCATGCACATAATTTATTTTTCTCCACATTTGTACAGGTAGTCCTCAATTTACAGTTACTACTGAGTCCCGGATTTCTGTTGCTGAGTGAGACAGCTGTGAAGTGAGTTTTAGCCCCATTTTGCGACCATTCCTGTCAGAGTTGTCAAGTGAACCACTGCAGTTCGTAAGTTAGCAACACACGGTCGTTAAATGAATCTGGCTTCCCCATTATCGATTGTTTTTTAATCAGAAGGTTGCAAAAAGGGGAACCCATGACCATAGGCCATTGCAACTGCCATAAATATAAGTCAGTTGCCAAGCGCCTGAATTTTCATCATGCGACCATGGGGAATGCTTCAACGATTGTGTGAGAAATGGTCACAAGTCACCTTTTCCAGGGGTGTTGTAACTTTGAATGGTCACTAAATGAGCTCTTTTAAACCTGTACTGGAGAGAAAAGAAAATTCCTTTACCCAGATGAATGCACGAAACAACCACAGATGTGCAAAAGATGGCTATCAAACTGACACTGGCATCAGAAGACCAAAATGTCCACGTCAAATGTCTCCTCCTGTAGCAATATTATGTTTAGAGGATCTTGATTTAGCAAATTGGAATTGTTTTTTGTTTTTTTTTTAAAGCCGTGGGCCCAGTTGTTACATAGGCACCAAATATTACGTATTGGCACTTTTCAGATCATCATGGTTTTCTTGGACCATGTGCATATTTGTCCAATATTGAATGTTAATGACATATGAATATTAGAAGAGGAATGAAACATGGCAGTGCATATGGAAAATGTTTAGGTCTCCCTTTTCTCGATAGAACAGTCTGAACCCTAATGCATAAGGAAGTGTTTAAATTTACATTTGCATGAAACATCAGCTCTCTATTTGTCTGTCTGTCTGTAGTTTGAACCCTAATTCATAAGGGTTTAAATTTACATTTGCATGAAACATCAGCTGTCTGCCTGTCTATCTACCTACTATCTATCTATCTATCTATCTATCTATCTATCTATCATCTATCATCTATCTATCATGTGTGCAATACATTAGCTCATGTAAATATGTTCCCAATAATCTACTCCTTAATGTCTAACAAGTTTCGGGCCCAGATTTTTCTCCCAAGTCCACTGAATAAGTAGGAACTGTTCAAGACTCTTCGTGTTCAACACAGACCCTCAGTTATCTTGTGAAGCTTTAATTAAAATCAGATTGGATATATGGAAGAAAAATATCTATGGAAATTCTCAGGCATCCAAATCTCAGTGTCTCAAATATGCTTTTTTCCTTTTCAAAAGGGAACTGGGAACTGTTTTTCCCTTGAAGGTGTTTCGCTTCTCATCCAAGAACCTTCATGTGAGAAATGAAGGAGCTTCTTGGATGAGGAGAAGAAATGTCTTCAAGGAAAAAACAAAGCCCAGTTGTCTTTTGAAAAGGAAAAAAAAAGAAGCACCTTTGAATCATACGGAGGAAAGCTTTAACTTGTCCATCATTGTTTTAAAATATGTTGGGAGTAGGAACTCATAGTGCTGAAATGAGATATGCTTTTTTTTTAAAAAAAAAAAATACATTCCTAGTTATCTCCATGAAAGAATATGTTCATTGTACTTGCATTTGTACTATTGGTTTATTTTGTACAAGCTGATTACCCGGCTTTGCCCCGGTATAGTCATCCTGGAGCCAGCTTCCTCCCTAAGGTTTGAAAAGGCCTCACCTCATCCCAGCCTAGGCCCTAGGCTCCGCCCTCTCCTCATGTATCATCCCAGCCTAGATCTAGGCCATATCATCCCAGCCTAGACCTCATCCCGGCCTAGAATTAGGCCATATCATTGCGGCCTAGGTCTAGACCTGGAGAAGCCTTGAAGAGGAAGGTCTGGGACACTCCTGGAAACTATAGATTAGTATCTCTATAGCTCTATGCCTGCCTGCCCGCCCACCCGCCGGCCAGCCAATCAACTGGATGGCCACCAACCCACACTCTGTTTTATATAGAGAGATGGGAGAGATCAACACCATGGGCCCTTACTGCTTAGGCAGTGATGTGGCTTGGTGTTTTAAGTTGTGTCTGCATATAGTTTGATGCACATAGAAAATGAATGGGATTTATGTTGCATCCCTAAATTGATGCTTTCACCCACCAGTTCCCCACTGACTTCGCTTGTCACAAAGGGTGATCTCACATGACCCCTGAGCCAATGGCCAAGCATCCAAATTCTGATTACAAGAGTGGTGGAACAGTTGTACACATGAAAAATGATTCTAAGTCATTTTTTTTTTTTTTACAATGCTGTTGTAACTTTGAAAGGCCACAAAAGGAAAAGTTGTAAGTTTCAGGACTCCCTGTATTTACCAAACTTATATATATATATACTGCCTATCTGACCAAATGACTCTAGGAAAGGGAAAATGTTTTCTAATATTTAGTTTTAATTTTTGTATTTTATGTTTTAATGGCCTGTAAACTGCCATGAGTCCTTCGGGAGAAGGGCGGTATAAAAACTTAAATAAATAAATAAATAAATAAATAAATAAATAAATAAATAAATAAATAAATAAATACGGTAAAACCACAATTGAAAACATTTTACAAAAAACCTCACCTAAAACAAGTACCAGTAGATATAAATAAAAACAAGAATGTAAAAAGATGCATCAGAATATACAGATGATGAATGGGCTCCCTCTTACCAAGGATTTTCAAAAACAAAGATTTTTTAGAAGGTCACAAGAGTTGGAGCTAGCCTCTCCTGGGGCAAGATGCTACAAAAGGGCAGGTGCCATGGTGTGGGCAGGGAGGAAGGCTCATCTCCTAGGTCTCATTCAGCAGAGAGAACCTGCAACTTGCCTTTTCTGGATGACCTGATGGAGCTACTTGGAAGGTAGTCCTTCAAACCCCAGCCCCAAGTCATGTAAGGTCAAAACCACCCCTTGAATTGGACGGAATGGGACAACTTGTCACAGCCAACTCACCATAGCCAACTCACCGTGGTCAACATACCATGGGTAATTCACCGTGGCAAACTCACCGTGGCCAATTCGCTGCAGGACAAGTCATTGTGGTCAATTCACCACAGGATAACTTGCTGTGGGACAATTGAACAATTTAACTTAATTATTTAAAATAATTAAAAATACATTTTAATTTTGGTCCTTCACATTTCATTTTGTCCCTCCTTTGGGCATCCTTTCTTTAATGATTCTATTTCACTATTTCTTCGATATCAGTGTAACTCGTGTCCCACAGAGAGTTGTCCTGTGTTGAGTTGACCATGGTGAGTTGTTCTCTGTTGAGTTGGCTGTGTTGAGTTGGCCATGGCAGGTTGTCATAGACACCAGGAAGCAAACAATGGCAGCTTATGAATTCAGAAGACTAATGTGTGACAATGAATGCATCTTGGAAAGTTCAGTGTGGCTTCAACGCGGGTCACAGGATATGAGGACTGGATGTTTGCTCTTCATGGAGAAATAGAATAATGTAAGAAAGTAGCTGCCTCCTTGTTTCTTGAGAGGAAGAATATAATAAACTGGCTAGGTTTAAGGAATGTTTTTCATGAATATGGAGTTGAAGGTTGACTACTGAAGGCAACCAGAACAATGTGTAATGGAAGTAAAACGCACATGAGTATAAATGGAAAGTCTACTGAATTGTTGAATATGGAGAATGGAGTAAGACAAGGATATGTGATGTCTCCTTTGTTGTTGAACAATGTTATTAATAAATGTATAAGAGCATCATGGAACCACAATGCTTTACAAAGATAAAAGAATAAGGGTGGTATTAGTATACTGTGAGGAATGCATACGCTTAGTTAATTTCCTTTCCTTTTCTGTTGTCTCCTGTCTTTACTTTTTTTATCAGTACTTTATTTATATAAAAGAATTTTAAAAATATTCCTTTTTGTAGTGCTTTGCATAATGTTGCTTATTTTGAAAAGGGTTGATTAATGAATTAGTAGGCAAGTGTCTATAACTTGTGGCCACATTTCACTTTGTTCTATACGCAACACATGACAATGACAGAGCACTACAATTTTTAGAATCTTGCTTGTAAAGCTGTATTTATTTATTTAAAAAACAATACGGGAAAAGAAATGGTTAAATTCAACTTTTAGTTGTTCCTCAAGTTATGGGGATGCTGTCTCCCCCTTTCCTATAATATTCCTAAAATTCTAATTGTAATGGTATCTGTAAGTGTCCTATTCTGCTTGGGGAAAAAAAAAAAGAACTCTCGTAAATAAGATCCTCAAACCAATTAAAACTCTGGCATATCCACCAGCACATTTGAATATGCAATTAAAATATTTCAAAATGTCACTTTTTTTGGTACAGTTTTGCATGGAAGGCCTGCTGATTATGAATACTTTATTATATTAAATCATTTTAATGTATAAATAGAAAAGTCATCAGATGCCAATGACTTTGTTTTTCTTTTGCTAACTATACAACTCCACGGTTATTACTCTTTAGCGATCAAAACAGGTCTCCAACCAACTTAGTTAACTGTTTGTTACATTTGTCAGATTTGTTGTTGTTACTTCATCCAAAGACCAATGTGTACCATTTAGTGCAGGAGTGTCAAACTCATGTCATCATGGCAGCATCATATGATATGGGCGTGGCCAACATGTGACGCATCCGGCCCATGGGCCGGGAATTTGACAACCCTGATTTAGTGTTTTTTCAAAGTTTGAAACTTTTACACTATGGACTTCAAATCCCTTAATTCCCCACCCAGAATGCTGAGAGTTGAAATCCACCCATCTTAAACTTGCCAAGTTTGAAAAAAAATACTGATTTAGAGTCCCAAATGAATTAGTGAAATTTAATATTTGTGAAAAATAGTCAACATGGAACTTCAAATTGATGGGGTGACTTCATATGGAATAAGTCACTCTCAATCTGTTAAATTGAGAGAGACTTATTCCATATTGCAAGAAAAACAATTGCAAAAAGAGTCAAAGGAAAGATAGAAAGTACAGGTAATGCTCAAATTATGACCAAATATTTGAGCTCAAAACTTCTGTTAAATGAGACATTTGTTAAATGAGTTTTGGCCCATTTTGCGACCTTTCTTGAAACGGTTGTTAAGTGAATCTGGCTCCCCATAGATTTTGCTTGTCAAAAGGTTGCAATGACCTTGGGACACAGCAGTAGTTATAAATAGAAACCAGTTGCCAAGCTTCTGAATTTTAATCACGTGATCATGGGGGTGCGGAAAAAGTTCTAAGCATGAAAATTAATCAAAAATGACTTTTTCAGTGCCACTGTAACTTTGCAATATCGCTGAATGAAGTTTTCTAAATCAAGAGCTATCTGTATACAGGAAATTTGCTCCTCTTGGGAGTTTTTGTTATTTTAATGTTAATAACTCCTTCCTCCACAAAATATAGCTCAAGAATTAAAAGAAAACCTCTGTTGTTTCTATTGGAAGCAATAAAAGATCAGATTTTTTAAAACATGAATAATCATGGATCGTATTGCTTTGATTCATATGAACCCATCAAACTTGACTTCACTGCATGAGTGGGTTGTGGCTGACAAAGCCCAAATAGTCAAGAGCTAGACAAAATAAGAAAATGCAGGTTAAAAATAAAATTAAAAAATGCCTAACCAAGTCCAGTCTGTAAAGAAGAGAGGTAGAGTTGGAAGGTGGAATTAAATGTGTCATCAGTTTGAAATCATTATGCTGTCAAAAATCCATTTCTGTTCAAAGATGTCTCCATGGTCATGTGGCTGGCATGACTAAATGCCGAAGGTGCACAGAATGCTGTTCCCTTCCCACCAAAGGTGATCCCTATTTTTCTACTTGCATTTTCACATGCTTTCGAACTGCTAGGTTGGTAGAAGCTGGGACAAGTAACAGGAGCTCACTCCATTATGCAGCGCTTGGGATTCGAACTGCTGAACTGCCGACCTTTCTGATTGACAAGCTCAGCATCTTAGCCACTGAGCCACTGCATCCCTTAAGTTAAATAAATAAATAAGTTTACCTTACAGAAGTTAAACCTTATGTAGTGCTAATTTAGCATTGACTGCTATTTGACCAATTCTTGTGTATATGTTGTATCAGTAAATTCCACCTACAGTATACAACATCGCTTCCCATTCAAGCAGAATTTGGCCATCCAATGGTGGACTACCCTACCTCCATTGCAATATTCAGCTCCATAACCTTGTGACTTTTTCTTCCTAAAGATTTATTATCCCCTTATAATGTCAGTGAGGGTTCAGTTCTGGTAGTGACGAGAAGCAAAACAGCTGTGCATGGTTGTGTGGAGTTGTGTTAAACTTGCTACCATTGCAGTTCAGCTGAAATGTGGGTTACACAATCCACATGCTTGGTGCTTGATGCTCAACCTATTTTTGTTACGGTTTTTGAAGAAGTAAACACAAAACGGTTTCTACACTATATCGTCATTTTCCAGACGATATATGTCGGGATGGATAATTTCATGAAGTAAAGAATGAGGAATATAACACCAGCATCAGATACAGATAGATACAGATACAGATTAACAGCCTTTGAAGGGACTTTGTGGGTCATCTAGTCCAACCCTCCACCCAAGCAGACCCTACACCATTTCTGACAGATGGCAGTCCAGTCTTTTCTTGAAAGCTTCCAATGATGAAACCTCTACAACTTCTAAGGGCAACTTCTGTTCCATGGGTTGATTGCTCTCATTGTCAGAAAAACTCTCCTTATTTCCAGGTTGAACCTCTTCTTGTTCGGTTTCAATTCATTATTCCTGTTCTGGCCTTTGGGTGCCTTGGAAAATAGGTTGACTCCCTCTTCTTTGTGGCAGCCCCTCAAATATTGGAAAACTGCTCTCATGCCCCCCCTGGCCTTTCTATCCCTATCCATCTCTATCACTTCTCCTTCTTCTTTTCTTTCTCGCTACCTTCCTTCTCCTCCATCTGCACAATGTTATTTCAGCCTTGGGAGTAATAAACACAACCTCTATGCTCTAAAGAAAATCAGTGTTGCAAATCTATCTGGATTTCTCATGGTTGACCATCACTGCCCTACCAAAAGGAAACAAAACAAAACTAGAAATCTTTATTTCTGAGCAATTGTACACAGCACAAAAGCTCCACCACAGAACCGAAGAAAGAATATTCCACCACAGTACAAGAAAAGGGACTATTAAGGGTACATTGTGAATTCAGCAATGGTAGTTGCCTAATGCACCATCTGAGGCCAATGCTTATAGACACAACTGATTTTCTTTCAGTATTATATCAAAAGTCCCAGGGCTCTACCTATTATGGTAGACCTCAGTTGTTCACTAGGTATTTGCAGAATTCTTGGGGGATTTAAAACTTCATTATTTCAGGGGCTGAAGGAGAAATTGTTATTTCTGCCAAGCATTTAAGAACATTTCTAATTATTATTATTTTCTTTCTCTTTCCTACAATCAAGTTCACAATCCAAAAAGATCATGGTGGAAGAGACATTCTGATCCTCAAAATCTCTGCACCTGTGTCCAGGATGTTATCTCTTGTGAGTGTTTTATCTACGCACATGTTTACTTAATTTGACCTAGTTTGACCAGGGAGGGAGGGAAGGAAGGAAGGAAGGAAGGAAGGAAGGAAGGAAGGA
>JANHFR010003421.1:8997-19326 GCA_032468015.1 Mimophis mahfalensis
GATGAGCACTGCCCCCTAGAGTCGAGAACGACTAGCACATATGTGCGAGGGGAACCTTTACCTTTACCTTTAATCAGAAAGATAGAACGTTTGAGATGCATTGCTTCCTTCTCAAGGTACTTTCAATTCTTATAAATAAATCACATCGTTTTTTTCAATTTCTTCTCCACACATTAGAAACTATTGCAGATAATTTCAGAACAGTCATAACAGAACAGTTTTCTACAAAGTACATTATAGCATGGGTAATACCTAGACTTACCTCCTGAATAGTTCTCATATCAATATGCTTCATTAATATAATGGGTTGTGAGTAAACTAGAAAAACTTTTCCTAGACTAAAATGTAATGAAGTCTAGTGATCACAGGGGAACATCCAGCAGCAGAGTGAAAGAAATCAATATCATGAATGGGCAGATCAATAAATTATCGTTCAGTTAAAATAGACTATTACTTCAAAAATATCCATTAGTAGTGCTCTTGCCTTACAAATTACATATGAGAGATCAATACATCTGCATGATAAGAAGCCCTTACAGTAGCTTAGAATCACTGGAGGTTTGGAGTTATTTACAGTCATACTTTACTGCATTTGGATTTTCAAGCAGATGCAAATTTACTGAAGCACATGTTTCTGGCTGAGGAAGAGCTATTAAAATCTCAAAACAAATCCCTATTTTTAACACAGCCTAATATTAGAATAGTCTTCCTAGCACAAGAGTATAAAAAATTAATGAATCGGTGATGATTGTCTTGGGATGTTCTGTGTGCTTATGCCTGCATTTGTGAAAGAATAGGAAACTATAATTGCACAGCAGTTCTAACAGCGTCAATTGGCTGCTTTGCTATTTCCATGGAGGAAAAAGTTTCTATGGATTTTAGCTTTAGCTGAATATTTCATTTGTCAATTTTTCTATAACAATACCCTTGGCATGTTGGATATGATACCAGCCTATTTACAGAAGTGCTTGCCTGTTCATTTATTACCCTTCATTGCTGCATGTAATTGAAAAAGAGAATGTGATCTAGTCTCAAAATGACAAGGCCAAGGTACACCAGCCAAATACAATGCCAAATACCAGCCAAGAAGCACACACTTTGGAATATGGTTCTTGAGCAATCTCAGAATTTCTTGTTGAGATGGATAGCTATAAAAATCAAAGTAATAAATTAAAATAAAATAAAGGTTGGCGGTGAACAATGGGAAGTGCTTAGAAGGGTGCTTGGTGGCTTTGTGAGCCTTTAAAGGCCCTTGAAGGACAATGGAAAGCAAAGTGTACCCAGAGGAAGGAGACCTAGTACTACTTAACTGGTCACAAAGACAGAGAAAAACAGACCAGACGTTTTGCTAAAAGTCACCAGTATCACATACAAAAACTTCAAAGATCGATAGGCTCCAGGAGGTAAGCTTCTATTTAAGTTGTGACAAGAATCAGAAGCTTAAAGAGGATGTACATCGATGAGCAATAATTTTCCTCCTTTCCTCCTCTTGGGTTAGTGTAAATATGTACATTACATATTATTGTGGCTTTGTAATATGTACATTACATATTAGGCTATGCCTTCCAAGGGAAAAAATGGTATATCTGATTTTCTTAAATGAAAAGCTGCTGTTTCCCCAGACCAATATCTGCATATTAAAAAAAAAAAATACCAAGAATAAACAAGAGTTTAAACAATGATCTGTGACTGCTGAGCTCTTGAGAATCTCATCTGTTTGCTAAAGAGAGTCTAGCTCTTGTGTCACAGAAAAGTCAAATTGAAAGACTCTATATACAAACATTTTCCCTATTCATCCATCTCTGGGGGTATCAAATCAGTTTTCAAGGTTCTTCCTTTTTATTTAGGATGAATGAAATAAATATTTTGAAACATATTGCTCATTAAAAGTGGCTGTGTGAATGACTTTGCTATATAAAGTACTAACTTACCCTACATAACCCATGTGTGCCTCTTGTGCATGTTCATGCACACTCTCCAATCTTTGCAGCCCCTTCCCTGTATCCCCAAGGCACCTTGTTATTCCGTCCTTCACCCAGCAGCAGCCCCTCACCTGCCTGCCAGTCTAAGACTTTTGACATCCTGCTAATTTCCCCCTTGACTTTCCTTTTAGAAAGCTGGTGGAGACCATTGGAAATGACAATCACGGGACCATAGCTGACCACAGCAGCAGTGTGGCCCTGCAACGTGGCAGCACTGAAACACCCACAGCTTTGCTAAATTTCAATTTCACGAATCCTGGATTTTGGATACATCCTGTAAGTTAGTCCATTTGAGCTCTCTTGGTTCAAACCTTATTGCCCTGTGATGCATTATTTCACCCAACTGAAGGTCACAATGAAACAGACATGAAACTTTAGATAGTATAGATTTTCCTGTTCCCTTTTTAAAAAATAACCTGTATTGATGACAGCAGAGCAATTTGTTTTCAATAACCAATTCTCTCTGCTTGGTACTTGATGGAGGTCAAAGGACACTTGTCTAGTAGAATCTCAAAGCTGACACTAACATATTCAGGATCATTATACGAGTTTCTGAGTTATGTATGCATCATCTCAAATTCTGTATTCATGATCATCATCACTACCACATTCATCATTATCACTATCACTGTATCTTGAAAACAAACATGCATCTATGCATGGTTCCTTTACTCCAAAACCTTTAATAATTCCTTTAGCATAAAAAAAAAAGAATGGGAAAAAAAGATGGCTCCAACCCATTCTACTAATTTCTCTGAAATTAAACAAAGGATCTAAATTGCCTTCCAATTTCATCCCATTCTGTTAAAAAAAGGAACACATTGCAATAGTTGGCAAGTTTCCCATTACTAGGCTTCCATTACTATTCAAAAGGTTCATGACTCCTTTATGATTTGAGCCACACATTCAAGAAGCTTCTAAAGTGGTTTGAGTCTGAAGGTCTATGAGGATTCTCAGTCGTCCAGGTCACGGTTGTCCCAAAGGTGCTATTTCAAGAGGCAACTGGACTTTCTCGCTTCTCATCCAAGAAGCTTCTTCAACTCTGACAGGATGGTGGGGGATGAATCTGAGTCTGAATTGAACTTTTTCTCAGTCACTGACTGGCTCAAATGTAATCTTTGCTTGGCACATATTCCTTATATATTTTTGTGCTCACATTGCTTTTTATTCATGCCTTTGTACATTGCCTCAGCATCCATTTAGTAAAACAGCTGCTCTGCAGCATTATAAACAGGCTATCTATTTAGCTAGTTATTTTTCCATTCTGTATAATGAAGCACATATAACTCAAAAGCCTTCTTTCTCCTGCAACAAAAAGCAGACAAGATCGCATTAACAGCCTTAAGACTTTTAACCACAGGACTTCAGTATGATCACTTAGATAGCCTTTATAGAGAAGGAACAGTGTGCTGTATAGATCCTCCTATTGTTTCCCCTGTGAGTTGTATATTTATTTAAGAAATGGGTATGCTCAATAACCAAAATGATTTTTCCCAAGCGGCACAGAAATTTTCTTCTATTCTTCCCCTATAAAGTTTGCGAGTATTGAAGTGATTCTTAACAGACACCCATTAATGGTTTTCACCAAGATCCAAAAATTTGCATTTTTGCCAGGCCAGCATAAAGGAGCCAGGATGTCATCAGACCCAAGCATCACAGTTGAGCTTGCATTAATAAATGTTAATGAAATTAACTTTGCAATTTCTTTAGGGAACTCAGCCAACCAGCTTTCCTGCTTTCCTGCCTTCCTGACACTGACATGGTCACTTGGTGCACCCATATTAATCAGTACACAAATCAGACCTGGGTTTCTTTCTTGTCATCATGTACCAATGGAAGGAATGATTACAATCAAGAAAAATCCACTTCATTGCTTGTCATCATTTGAGATGAGGTACACACTCAAAAAGAGATAAAACATGAAGGACATAGGAAAATAAACTTTACCTTTGCAGCCTAGGCTCTTTATTTCCTTAAAGGAATTGCTAACACACTGAGAGATTCCAAAGTGGAAGCGAAATATATTTTGCCACACACCATCCAAAATAGGGCTTCATCCATTTTGCAGGCACTGAAGATCTTTGTTGTGTGTCTAAGTCACTGTAAATGGGACACAACTTCTCATATCAGCTAGACTGAAGGATGGACAGACGTATCAGAGGCATGATGGCCCTGAGCTGAAAAAAGAGAATGTCGCCAGCGGAAGGAATCCAATTTCAAAGCTAGTAAAATAATATACCCGATATCCAGCCGGAAGGAAAGGCTTGGATGAGATCACACAGACACACCACATTCCTTTCAGACTGCTTCCACTCTTTGGTGCTTTTCTGAAACCAGTCTCTTGTTCTTTCGGTTTTCAGTCACTCATCTGACACTACGCATTTCATGTATGCCATATAAAATTGCCATCAACAGAGAATAGAAGTTCCCCACTTGCCACTTGTCACTGTCATCTGCAATCTGACTTATGACAAAATGGTGACTGATGACCTGGTAAGTAGTATTCCCCTGCAATGAGGACATGTACCTAACTAACTACCAGCACAAAAATTTCCTACCAGACAGAAGCTATTGGAAGCACTGAAGCAGAACAAGAGCTCTTGAATCAGAGCTAAAGTGTACCTGAAAGCTTTGATTCCCTTGTTGGGGTATGTTAAGTAAATCAAATACCTTTCTACATATCCTATTTCTTGCTGTAAGGGATATTTAAATATAAGATTCTATTACCGCTGCTACTATCTCTGTCCTTTCAAGATCAGGGACCTCATTTTAAATGCAAAGTTTACAACTGGGTCTATACAAGGATGCCGAGGCTTGTTTCCCAAGCCACACACATTTCTTAAAGAATGTTTGGAATTTGGTGTTAAGTCAAAGGGTATGAGTAACACGCACACACACAAAAACCATTTTTTTCAGACTGGTGCATGAAGCACAACCAAGGGCAGCTGCATGTATTCATTCATTTCAGTGAGTGGCTCTGATGTAGCAGTCTCACCTGTGCAAAGGTGGATGTTTTGTGCTTTTGTTTGTGCTATGCCTTGGGTTGACTCTTTCAAAGGTGCTTCAAAGCTGTGCAATCCTGTGAAAAATGATTTACTACAGTTATCTACTATTTCAGACAGATACTACATTCACACACTCACATACTCTACATCCACACAAAAATACTCTAAAGTCTTTTTGGAGATGGGAGCAAGGGGTCACCCCGAAACAAGATTCACACAAAGCATCACTACCCACAATTAAGACTTTATTACGATCCACTGAGTGGGGGCCATCCTCAAAAGAAGAAAAGGGAAAAGAGTGTGTCCATACGAAGACTTCAGAAACTTTGGATACATTCCTATAATCTACTGCACATGGGCAATGCAATGGTTTGTTCCTTATCAGTTTTATTTCTGTCTTTACCTTATATATAAGAGCCATGGTGGTGCACTGCAGTACTGCAGGCTACTTCTGCTGACTGCTAGCTGCCTGCAATTTGGCAGATCGGATCTCACCAGGCTCAAGGCTGACTCAGCCTTCCATTCTTCTGAAGTTGGTAAAACAAAGACCCAGATTGTTGGGGGAAATATGCTGACTCGGTAAACGTCTTAGAGAGAGCTGTAAAAGTATGGTGAAGTGTTATATAAGTCTAAGTGCTATTGGTATTGCTATATGAGAAAGCTTACTTTCTTATCCTAAGTCTTATTGAGTACATGCCCTTTTCACTTTGACCAAATGAACTTTTTTGTATAAGCGTATTTGCAAAAGTAATTACATCATAGTTTATTTTTTTTTAAAAAAATCTTTGGCTTGAATCCATGATGCTGCATAAGCATATTCAGGACTTTGCTGTGTAAAGGCTGTTATTTTGACTTCGTAAGAATATTGATCCAAAATTTACATGTTATTCAGACATTAAGTCATGTAATTTAGTATTTTCTTAGAGCCCAAATTTAATACATTGTTCAATAGCAAGCAGCTTAAAGGCAACAAACTCAAGATGTGGCAGAAATGTAAATAAAGAGCCTTTTAGTTCAGGTACTCTGTTACAGAGATAGATGAAGATGAAATAATGGGAGAACTGGGTGGGGTGGGGTGGTAGAGACGTGTAAGGTGATGAATAAACAAACAAATAAAAATATTTAACCAGCACAGATAATTTTTAACAAATGAGAGCCAGTTTGGTCTAGTGGTTAGAGCATCAAACTAGAAACAAGGAGTTATAAGTTCTAGTCCTGCCTGCGGTATTAAAGCTGGCTTAGCCAATCATTGTCATAATGTCAACCTCTGGCAACCTATCAATCTGGTAGATCAGCCCTCAGGTAATAAAAACAAAACAAAACCCTGCACTCTGTTTTTGACCACTGTAATCATATCTCATTAATAAAGATCTCATGATGTTTGAGATCTAAGTGTTTTCCCATCCACCAACTAACTTTAATTGGAACCAACTCAGAGAAAGGAAAAGAACCACTGAAAAATGGAAATTTTTCAGCTCAGAAGAATACCATGGCTGACGGAATAAAAATAAAAAAACACTGAAAGATCAAGCAAAGAGGGTAATGTTATCTGGATCCTGGCTCTGCCAATGGTCACCTACAAATGAAAGCAAGGTTCTTAGTTCCACACCCAGTCAAAAAATCTAATTTGATAGAAAATACACTTCCCCCAAGGTTCTCATTCTGCAGTCTGATTACTTTTTCAACAACTTTCACCAGAAAGGACAAATGGAGACTGGGCAATGGTTCTCATAAACCATTGGGTCCATCATTGGCTTATTTTACCACTGATTGTAGGCAAAGAAAAAGTTATCTGTAGTTGTTAATTATTCTTAAAATAACAATTACAATTTAATTGACTATTTGAGATTTACTAATACAAGTTTCCCATTTAAAGTAAAGTTTTTCTACTAGGTTAAGTATACACGAGACTCTACACCAGGGCTGTCAAACTCCCAACCTGTGGGCCAGACATGTCATATGCTGGCCATGTCCATGCCTGGTTTAGCAAAGGGGGAAAAAGTTCCAATACATTATGTGACACCACTGTGACGAGGTGAGTTTGACATCTCTGCTCTACATCAAATATTTTCCAGTAAAAAATGTCTTGTTGAACATATGCCAGGAAAGAAAATAATAGTTTTTGACTATATGTTGACTACAGTAATTGTCAGAATCTTAATGAACATATCCAATTAACTTCCAATAAAGTCCATAGATGTTGATATTCAGTAAAATTCTCATCCCCCACAAATATTAAGGATAAAATAAACCTTCAAGGATATTTGTTTAAGTTTGTTAAATTAAACCATCCTTCTCCCAGAAATTATCTCAGTTTAGCAAGAAATCTTTGATGACCTGTCTTGCCAGAAATTTAGAAATTTATCAATCTGAATAAAATGCTTATTTAGAATTGACATTGAGATAGGTCTTATACATCCTATTTATTTCACCAACACTAATCTTACCGTACCAACATAATGTCCATCTATGACATCCAAAATATTAATCTCCACATAAGTGAAATATTTTTACATTTTAATCCTAAATTTTAATAAAGTGTATGCATATGACAAAACATCTTACATTGATTTATTAATACAACAGATTCCAAGGGAAGTAAGTTGGATTTTTCTCAATTAATTTTATAAATTATTTTCAAAATTGTGAAGCACTTGTATGAAGTTAGACATTTTACAGAAGAGTTATCCATAATTGCCCAGACAATATCAGCATACAAAAAAAATATACCCTGAACCCATTATATCAGTCAGATAATATGATAGCTTAATAATCATTGCTGATGATTCAAGAATTAAGTTAAATATCAGTGGTTAAAGTGGACAAGCCTAACGTATATCATGCTGCAGTTTATCTGTTCCATAAATAAAATGATTTGTTGTTATCTTGCTACTGGCTGCAAGTAATAAATTGCAATCGATTTAATAAAAGAACATAGGAAACCATATGTATACATAATTTACTTTAGAAAATTATTACGTACCATGTCAAAGGCTTTTTTAGCATCTGAAGACACTAAGTCAGCAACATCTAATATATCTTGAATTATATCCAGCCTAATTATTAATAAACATAAATTATCCTCTGCTTGTCTATTTTTAATAAATCCAGACTGAGATGAGTGAATAATACACAGAATGACTTTCTGCAGTTGCCAAGCCAATTAATATCCTGGTATCTAAATTAACTAATGATATGGGTCTGCTTTTGCTTTCCCTTATTTCTTGGTTTTGAAAATCCTCTGATTTTTTTTTTTAAATGTCGCATGCCAAAAGTATTTATTTATTTAGAGACTTTTAAGTCTGGCTGATTCATATGTTTGGAATGCTTTTCCATCATCTGCCCAAGTGGTTTCTTCTCTTATTTAAGAATTTATGGCAAACTCCTTATTATGATCCATCTTCTATTTTTTTAAAACCTGCATATTGGCTCCTTCCTCTTGGATTCTGCATGGCATCTAGTGAATGAATATTTAAATATTAAATGGTAGAACTCTCTGGAAGCCATTCACTTTTATATAAATAAATTCCATGCAGGGTTTTTCTGGCTCATCTCAAATGCCCGATGGTATGGGAAGTCAGGGCCCTAGGCTCAGGCTGCTGCTATTTAATGCCCGGTCTGCGTCCAACAAAGCCCCCCTGATCTGAGACTTGATCTTGGAGGAAAAGGCAAACCTGGCATGTATAACCAAAATCTGGTTGGGCCCAGAAGGGGGCGTCCCACTCTCAGAAATGTGCCCAACTGGGTTTCAGGTTTTGCACCAGCTGTGACCTCAGGGGAGGGGTGGAGGGGTGGCTATTATCATACCCCAGGACTTACATGCTCACAGGGGTGCTGCTCCAGAGATTGTCAGGTGCAAGCCTCTCTTCTTGAATTTGGACTCAGGGCTTCAGCTTATTGCTGATATACTTGTCTCCCAACTACATGGCAACAGCCTTGCCTGCACTGCTTGAGGCAGTAGCCGGGCTGGCAGTTGAGTTCCCCAGCCTGATGGTGCTGGGGGATTTTAATCTACCATCCCCCAGTGATGTCTTGGATGCAGCCCAGGAGTTCATGTCCTCCATGCCAACTATGGACCTGACCCAAGTAGTTCAGGGCCCAACTCATAGTGGAGGTCACACGCTTGACTTTATTTTTATCTCTGGATAGTAGAAATGTGATCTGGTTTTGGGGGATATAGTCACCCAACCTTTGCCATGGTCAGATCACTCCTTCTTGAAGCTAGAGTGCCGGGGACCCACCCCCTGATGCAGGGAAGGTGAACCAATGAAGTGGTTCCACCCCAGGTGCCTGATGGAGCCGGAGGAGTTCCAGAGGGAGCTGGGGATGTTCCCTGATTCCCTTACTCACAGCCTGGTAGAAGCTCTGGTTGTGTCCTGGAACAGGGCGGCTGCTGAGGCTTTGGAACAGGTTATGCTTTTGTGACTTCTCTCTGGGAGCAGATCCCATAGAGCTCCCTGGTTTACAGAAAAGGTCCGGGGGATGAAGTGCCAGAGGAGATGTCTAGAATGTCATTGGAGGACTAGTAAATCCAAATCTTTTGGGACTAAGAGCCTTTACTGGGACTTATTTAGTGGCACTTGTACTTTTCTGCTCTTATTGCATCCACAGACTGCTGCCCAGCCACCCTGTTCAAGGTGACCCATTCCCTCCTTAATTTAGAGGTCAGGGATGACCCTTTGCAGAGTCAAGCTGACGAGTTTGTTCAGTATCTGTCGGATAAAGTCACTCAGATTCAGGCAGACCTAGACTCTGACTGAGCAAGTTCTACTGAGTTTCTGGGGGCGAGTCTTAGTCCTATTATTTGGGACAAGTTAGACCCTGTAGGTCCTGATGACAAGGACAAGGCTATAGGCATGAAGAGCACTTCCAACTGTTTTTTGGTTCCGTGTCCCTCCTGGCTGGTCTCAGCTAGTCAGGAGATGACCCGAGGCTGGCTCCATTAATGCTTCCTTGAGAGAGGGGTCTTTTCCATTGGACTTGAAGGAAGCTGTAGTGAGACCCCTCCTCAAGGAAGCTGATCCAGTTGAAACTGGAAGATCATTTAGCAGGTGTGGCCAGAGGGACCTTTGCCCAGATTCACCTGGTACACCAGTTGTGGCGTTTTTGGGATGAAAAGCACTGCACACAGTCACTCATGCACTCATCACCTCATGGTTAGACTACTGCAATGCGCTCTGCATGGGGCTGCCCATGAAAAACATTCGGAAGCTTCAACTGGTCCAAAATGCAGCCACACAAACAGTTATGGGTGTGCCTCGGTACACCCATATAACACCACACCTGCATGAGCTACACTGGCTTCCAGATTGCTTCCAGGTGCAATTCAAGGTGCTGGTTAT
>JANHFR010003422.1:14550-26094 GCA_032468015.1 Mimophis mahfalensis
AGGAAACTTGACTTCTGTCAAGTGCTTTCTTCATTTTGGATGGTCCCTCCCATGTTTTGAGAACACCATTCTTCAAAGACCAGGAAGCCCTGAAGATAGGATCTGAGACTTCATAAGTTATAAGCTTTGGGCTAGACATTAGGGTTAGGATTATGTAAGATTTTTAAGGCACCAAATGGTTGGTATGGCCGACTGAAAATTACTGAGTGCTTTTCATCTGAATTCAGGGATTCACCGAATTGAGTTCCATCAGTGGGAGGTGGCCTGAGAAATGCTCTCCTCGCTCCATTGGGGATTGAGACATGAACACTGCTTTGGTCAGTAACAACCTGTTTGTAAAGGTTCGCAGAGCTTTAGCCTTCAGATCTTAAGGCTCAGCAGAAATAATACTTTTATGCAAATGGAAAGAAATATATATTCCTGATGTTAAGGGATATATTCGAGATATGTGACATCTATTTTTGAACTCTCCTTATAATCTAAAAGTGAGAGAATGGAGAACTAGATTTCTATAAGGCTAAAATTAATACTAAATTGGAAAATTGGATTAATCTTATATTGATCCTACCCAGTTCTTATTTTTTCTTTGTTAGTTTCTTGTTTTACGTTCACCTTCTTTTGATTTACGTTCACCTTACTTTGATCGCTGTTAATATACAGTATGTCATCCTTTTATTGGATAGTCAGTGTATCTTTTTGTTGTCTTTCACCAAATTTTTTTTTAAATCAGTGGTTCACTGTGACTCAAAAGATCCCTTTGGAGTTCAGAAATACCTTGAGAAATCAAGGTAACACTCTATGAGTGTTACATTGTTTTGTGCCTATTCATCATGGTCATTAATCTTCTTGAACTGTCTACTCTCTCATTTCAATTGAATTCCGTAGAACAGAAGCCTTATTGAAAACTCAAAACCTTGAAAGAATTCAAGGACATGTTGCTCTGCACAAATTAAACAAATTATGTATTATGGTTTATATCTTAGGGTGTTGTGCGATTGCAGATAGCTGTGGCATATTCAATAAACTATAGCTACCATGTGTTAGATATTATTTTAGTGCCCTTGCTAGCACTTGAACTGTGTTGAACCTGGACAGGGTTGCTGGTTCTGCCTGCCCAGATGTCCTACCTCCCCTTTCCTCTGCTCAAAAGTAGAGTAGAACCTTGAGTTGAGGGTCTTCTTATGATGTAATGGCATGCTTTTGTCCAGTGTACCAAGGACTCGGAAGCTCCCTACCCTGCTCATTTTTGCTGCACCTGTTTGGAGAAGCTACACCATAAGAGCCTAGCCCTGTGAGCAGTGATGAAGACCTATATGTTGGGTGGGTGGTAGTTCCATCTACTGAGCAGCCGTTGGCAAAATCTCCAGCTCAATCAAAGGAGCTATGCCAAGCCCTATTTACATTTTCTTTTACAATTTTCTTTTCCTTACACTGAATATCTTTAAAATTTGAAAATAAGGATAAGGGTGGGCGAGTGAATATAAGTAACTGAGCACCAAGTACTGAAAACACATTTCATTTCTTTCAATCAAATAAATCCAATGCCCTTTATCCCGCTGTGAGATGTAGGCTGGGTTTACACATCACACTAAGTCATCTGTTTTTTGTTAACAATAATTTGTTGCATAACCCATGATTGGAACACCATGCTCAGACACAAGTAAATTGGATCTTGGCTTATTCCTTATTCCATTCCCTCCAGACAATTAATTAAGTTGAACTTTTTTTAAAAAAAAGCTAGCTGTTTAATGAGAGCAATAACTAATGTATTTACACAGAACAGAAAATGCTTGCTCAGTGATCTTCTGAAAATGAATTCAGTTAGTTTTTTTTTCACATTGTATAAATGTTTTATGTTGCAAATCAATAGATAGTTTGAAGATGCAGAATGTAAAGTTCCTTGGAAAAGGGAAGAAAGAGGTGACAAAATTGAGTGGTGAAACAAAATTTAGAAATATCACCGTTTTAAGGTTTTCAGCAAGTGTTTGTAATTGTATGATATTAAAACTAAACAAAAAGGCTGGTACAGAGACAAGAAAAAGTTCTTCTTACAAACTAAGGTATAATTTGTTTTGCTCTGTTTAACTCACCTTAGCCTGCTGCTACTATATTATTTCTGCATTGCAAAAGTTCATTAGAGTTTTTTGCATCACTTTCCTGCTATTCAGTGGTTGTCCAGCTCAGCTTATGGTACATTTAGGATTACGCCTTCATGCAGTATATAATTCTAAACTATTGTGGTTTGTTCATGAAACCTGGACAAACAAACTATGGCCCAGTAAAATACTTGAACCAAACTAAATGGACTAAGTTCAGAAAAATAGACAATTGTCCACTGTGTAATCATACTTCAGTTGGTCCTGGGTTTTTTTTTTTTTAAACTCTTCTTTGATGGAAGAATCCTACAGCAAATATTACAGCCTAAAACAAATCTAACATTTATCATAAGGAAAACATAACATAAAGCGGATTGGTAGGGAATATCTAATGAATTATAATTATTCAAGAAAATCGAGCAATTTGTTTCATCTAAGGTGGCACTTGTGCAGATCTCAGAGAGTTGAGTTGCTCGGGTAATACGTTGCTTAGGTGAACAATGTGTTGGTCAGGAACAAAGCATTTAGACAAATGCCTAATGTTGATTTAAGAGGTCAGCAGTGTTGTAATCTAATTTATGTAGTAATATTGTGCTTTCCATGTTTACATTTCTTTACAGGTTCTTTTCATAACAGCTCTCAAGAGAAACATCAGTGTACTATGGCAAGCTCCTCTCAGCTTTATAAGAAAAGTACATTCCCTCCACTTTTGGACTCTTACTTACCTCTTAATTGCCAGAATCAGGTAATGCAAGTTTTGCAGTGTGACCATTAAACAATTGTATTACAACTTTTGAGTTTTTTTTCTTTTTATAATAAAAATCCATAACATGTGTATCAGTATTTTTCCCCACTGTGAATTTGCATGGTAAACTTCATTACACAATCTTCCTGTAAATGTTGAAGTGAATTTGCTGCCTCCAAATCTCACTAGAATCAGTGACCGTGATGGAAGGAGAAACACTGAAAAATAATCTAAATATTTTAGGAGAGAACAGTACTTGGTGAGCTTGCAAACTAAGCTTCTAGTTCTTTCATCCATGTACTGCCTATTAGATACACAGGTAAGCCTTGATTTATGACAATAATCTGGACTGAAACTTCTGTCACTAAGTGATGTGGTTGTTCTGAGAGTTGTGCCTGATCTTACAACCTCTGTTGCTGTGATTGTTAAGCGAATCATCATGGTCATTAAGCAAATCACACAGTTGTTAATCAATTAGGCTTCCCCCACTGACTTTGCTTGTTGGAAGACCCCTCCAGGAAGGTTGCAAATGACCCCGGGATGATGACCCCCATTGTAAATACTTGGTAGTTACCAAGCACCCAATTTTTCATCAAATGACCATGGGGATGCTGTGAGAGCCATAAGGGTGAGGAGCGGTTGTAAATAATCTTTTTCCATGCTGTCGTAACTTGAAATGGTGGCTAAACAAATGGTTATATATCAAGGACTACCTGTAGTCACCAAGTGTCGAATTGCTCCTAAATGAATGCCTTCTTCACTTGGTCAGAGTTTACATTATGGACTCAAGCAGGAATTTTAAATTAAATTAAACTAAATTGTTAAATTAATGTAACTTAAAAAAGAGACGGGATAGCCATTTGTCTAAGACAAGGGTCCCCAAACTTGGCAACTTTAAGACTTGTGGACTTCAACTCCCAGAATTCCTCAGCCAGCTTTGCTGTACTGAGCAGAAGACTAGATAACCTAAGTTCCTTTCCAACATTATAATTTTATCTCTTAAGGTTAGTGTGATGTGCTGATGTTCACCATCAAGTACCCAATGTGGTTTTTCCACTACCACAGTCCTCATAGTTAACACATATTCCCTCCTCTTCTGTTGATGTCTTGAAGCAGCTTCACTTTCTAGCCAATATTCCAACAACTAATAAGTTCTGGCACTTTGTGTCTCCTGTTGTCTAGTTCTGGCTCGGCTTTAATGTAGGCAAAATTGCAGAAAGCAAGATTTTTTTTCCTTTGGTAATTGTTGAATCCTGCAGAGTTTGTGGGCAGCCTGTTTCCCCATCAACTAATTTTTTTTCTTCTTCACTAGGCCTCTTGGTCATTGGGAATCATGGCAGGTCCTTGAAGGGGATAAGCAGTTTGATGATTTTGCAGCTCTCCCTCTTCAGCAGTGACTCTAGGTTTTAATTCCCCGCCTATGGCTAGGTAAATACAAAAGGACCTTTAAAGAGCAGTCAGGATTGATCAGGGCAATTTCTAAGTCCTAAGAAGATTGCATGTTTTGCACCCCTTTATGGCAGCCACATGGGCAAAGAGAGCTGAGGTAAAAATCAGCAGAATTCTTCTGTTTCCCCCTTCTTGCTGCAAAGTACAAGCCTGTGGGGGTCCCCCCCCCATCTTTTTAATCGCTTTGTGGATAATGTGAAGAAAAAGAGGCTAGGAATTTATTTTCTTCCTCTTTTGTATGTATAATGGGACGTGACATTTTGCTAGGGTAGGATCATCTCCCTCTCCCATCCCCATCCCTATTATCTTCAGACCTCTGCTCAATGGGGCCTGGCTGTTGGTATTGTTTAGAAAACTCATGTCCCTCTCATGCCTTCCAGCCACCACAGCAACATGCACCCATGGTTACAGCTACTAGGAAAAGTGCCTGGTTATAGAATTGTCAGCATGCTATCTTTGGACCCTCACACTAGCAATCGGCATTTAAATGCGACAGGGGTACACAGTTTTACAGTTACACTGTCCTCTCTACAGCTAGTGTTCAAGCTTTTTGCAGGGAGAAGTAGCAATGTATTTGATTTCAGGCTGGAAAATGAAAACTTGCCAGCTTGTTCTAAAACACTTGCTTAGGGAAGGGCAGACCCCAAATCTAGTTTTCTTTGCCTGGGACAACGCTTCCAACTGTTTTAGCCACATATCTTTGCATCTACACCAACAAGAAGCTTGTTCTGTTTCTCACTGAATTTTATGTATTAGATGAAGAAATAGTTGAAGATGTGTTAGCCCTGCAAGGTAGTTCAGACCAGAAGTTCAACCAGGAGTCTAAGCTCTTTCATGATTGTAAGGTTACATTAACAGACTCTTACAGGACTAAAAGCATTTCTCCCCTCCTCTCCTTTTATTTTTTAGAAAACTAGGGAGGGTGCTTCCCATGTTCCTGTTCCTTCTGTGGACCAAGATATATCTTTTACATGCCAGTTGTCAAACCGATGGATCTGCATCCTGTCTGCTAAGCTTTCCACCCAGGAGTGGGTTTCAGCCAGTTCGGGCGAACCGGTTGTTACAATTTTGCGCAGTTGGGAGAACTGGCAAATCACACTCCTGGCTGGGCCATCCCTGCCCCTCCCTGCCATGTTTTTGCGCAGTTCAGAGGCAAATCGCACCACTGACTGGCAAAAAGTGGCATGGCCATTCCCTGCTCTGTTTTGGTGCAAGGAGGAGAAGCTTCTCCTCCCCATGCTGAAAGAGTGGGGGCTGGGCTGGGTGCCTCTCCATGAGTCCCTCTGGGGTGCTCAGAAGCTGCCCCTGCCGCTGCCTCCCCCCATGTACACAGAGTTTGGAGACCTGGGAGGAGAGTGGCAGGGTGAGGCACCCCACAATGTGAGTGACGGTGAGTTGGCCATGCCCACCCAGTCACATGCCCACTAAGCCCTGCCCACCCAGTCACATGTTCATAGAACCAGTTGTTAAAACAACTGAAACCCACCCTTGTTCCCACCTACCATTACAGGTGGCTTTATTAGTAATATAATAATATTGGGACCTCAGTAAAATTCCATGGTTTAAGTGGGTCAGCTGTCATGTAAAAGGCTCAGTTGAAAGTGCTTCGAAACATGATGCATTCAGTATGCACTAAACTTAAATCAATAAAGTAAACATTATTTTAAGTATTGCAGGTAACCTGGGAAATCATAGGATGGGGAAAGGGAGCCTCTGACACTCAGGTTGTGTAGTACATGTAATTCATGTGTGTAGAGAAATTTGGTGGTGTAACAACATGTTAGCATCTATATTCTAGACCAGACGTTTCAAACGCATGGCCTGCAGCTCCATGCGACCCTGGTCAGCTATTAATGTAGTCCCACAAGATAGTAAATGTTTTTTTTTTAAATTAAATTTATATCCTGCCCTTCTCCCGAAGGAGTCAGGTCCAATTTAAAAGTATACAATAGAAAAATTAAAACCAAGATTGAACATATTTAGGACTTAATTATAGTAAAATTTAAAATTACCAATTAAAACCAATCCGTTAAAAGTAACGTTTCATTAGGCCAGGCCAGCCTGTTTGAAAATCCAAGTTTTGAGGGCACGGTGGAAGCCTCGTAAATCGGGGATGACCCGGATCTCCGGGGGCAACTCATTCCAGAGGCTGGGGGCCGCCACAGAGAAGGCTCTCCCCTTGTGTGCTGCCAGCCAGCATTGTTTGGCCGACGGCACCCCGAGGAGGGCAAATCTGTGGGACCATACTGGCCGGTGGGAGGCTATCGGTGGCAGTAGGTGGTCCTGCAAGTACTCTGGTCCCAAGCTATGGAGCGCTTTAAAGGTAATAACCAATACCTTGAATCGCACCCAGAAGACCTCTGGAACCCAGTGCAAGCCACGCAGGAGAGGTGTAACGTGGGAGTGCTTAGGCACCCCATAAATAACCTGTGCGGCTGCATTCTGCACCAGTTTGAGCCTCCGGGTGCTCTTCAAGGGGAGCCCCATGTAGAGAGCATTACAGTAGTTTCATATTATTATGTTATTTATATACATTAACTATATTATATATTTTATATGCTGCTCCAGACAATTCCTCTTCACTAAATATAGCACAGGCAAGCCAAAAGATTGGGTACCCATGCTCTAGACCAGGAGTCCCTGGCCTGTGGGCTGCGCTACCATGATTGTTGAGAGTAGAAGCTTAAAAGCTTATGTATTTTTATAATCCTTTCTTTTTCCCCTTAAAAGCTAATAGTATCAATCAATCTTGAAATGAATGATATTAATATTATCTTTCCTGGCTTCTCAAAAGGATTGAAGTTATCTTTGGAAAGTTTTAATGTCCGTGGAGACAGGAAAGTGATCCTTGGTGAGCACTTTGAAGTAATTAATGAATGTCTTTTAGTGGCAGATCATCTTGGAAGCAAAAAGGGATTTGCTAGAAGTACAAATTGTATGAAAATGAAAATGCCAAGATGTCAGCATATGTCATATATAATATTCCCATAGTAACAAGGTGATAAATATAGCCATTCATTGAAAAATGTGGAGGAAGGTTGGATTCAAATCCTGTTTATGAATAATAAAGATATAGCAGATGTAATGAGTGTAGTGGCAATAACTATGATCTGGCACCTAACTCCATTAAATTATTAGACATGAATTCTTCTTTACCTCTTTGGTATATTATGGATATTAATATAACAGCTTGCCATTCTACATAAAACCATGTTTGATTTGCACAATAGTACAATTTGCAAAGTCTTTGCAAATAATTCCATTTTTTTAAAAAAAAATCAATTTTATTACTTGGCTTTTGAATTATGAACATTTTGTGTTGAGATTTGAGGCGTCCATGAGAGAACAACTTTTGTTTTATATTCTATGGCTAAAATGGTTAAGAGGGCAGCGATATATGTCTGATCTCCTTTCACCCTACTCCTTTTTCTTCGACTTTATATTACCTCACAAAATCTCAATAGATTTTGGACACAAGTTCAAATATGAGTATGAATTCTTTTCAGGTCTTTTCATGGAATGGAAGGAATTGAGGAAAGGAAATAGCATGCTGGTGAACTCTACTAACATAGAGGCAAGGTATATACTACAGATATGCAAAATATTTGCAAGAGATTCTTCCCAAAATGCATTCACATATGCAAAGCAACTCTCCTTGAAGTTTAAAGCAGCCATGTCATTTGATAACTTTGTGTGGCTGCTTTGAAAACTATCCCTGATTGTTTGTGCAAGTCTGTGTATGCAGTATAGAGGACATAGGGAATGGCTTTTAAGGACAGGAGCAAAAGAGTGGTTACTTAGTCAGATAAATTGATTTGAGCCCTTGCCAATAAAATAGCTTGAGGAAATGTCTCAGACATGTCCCTCCCTACTTCCCATTGAGATAAAGTGAGCAAGGGGGAAGCACTGTCAAGAGTTATTATAGCTCAGGGCTGTCAAACTCCCGGAAAAAAATCTCAATACATCAGGTGATGAAGTCCTGACGACAAGAGTTTGACACCCCTGCTATAGCTGCTATAGCTATTCCTATAAAAGTAGTCCTGACCTGTACAGCATTAACTTCTTAATCTTGCCTACCTAGTTGTGCTGACAGAAAGTTGCAGGACTTCATTAGGAGTTGTAATGGAAATGTTTGTGATTGCACACATGGGCTCATGAACATTTTACAGTACATAGATCTAGTATACAATGGGTCAGGAGACCCTTTATTGGTATTATACGTACCAATGTAGAACCTGAACAGTTTGCTTGCATTTCAGGGCTTAACCTTTTTGCTCTTTGAGGCATGAAATTTGAATTTCTCAAGATTGGATCTTTCTGTCCTGATACACATAGTGCTCAGCACATTCAGTGTCCACAACTATCAGAAATGCTAAAAGTTGTTTCCTGGTTCATCAATTTTTTTTTAAATTAAGTGTGAACCTGCCATTCCAAAAGCAATGATGTAATTCTGAAAGTATATTGTGTAGAATTGGGGCAAAGATGCAAAAGTTGCATTATGCTACTCAGTAGAAAAATAGCTATGAATAGTTGTGAAGGAATGTGCTATGTAAATCAGTTCCACACTTGGCAAGGCATAACCATTTCTCCTGTACCCTATTGCAAAAAGCTCCACAATTACTGAGAAGAGAATGTTCTCCAAAGATCGTGCGGTACTGTATGAGCAAATGTATGAGGGAGAAAAATGATAACAGCCAGAAAACAGTAGATTCTTAAGATTGTTCGGCAATACAAATAGACCTTGACTTCAACCAGTCTCTTAGCAACCCTTCACATTTACAAGAGATCTCCCCAAAGCCACATACAATCTGGTTTCAAAGTTTTGACAACAGTCTCCCAATCAGGTGATTGCATTTGGGGTAGTTGGCAACCGGCCCACATTTGCGACCATTTGCATTGTCCTGCAGACTCATGATCATGATTTATGACCATGATTTATTTACTTCTGGTTTCTACAAAGTTCACTTGACAACTCAACAAAGGTCGTAAAACATGGTCACGTGGTGACCCGCTTAATGACTGCCATAACTTATGAACATAATTCCATGCTCCATTAAAGTTGTAATTTGAGCACAATCTGTGTATCTATCATGGACAATAGAACTAAACATCTAAGGACACACATTCAGCGAATAGGTTGCGATATTGCAGTTTTACTCCTTCCCTCTGGAAAAACCTTGCTCCTGGCAATATATATGGGTCTACTAAATATTATTTAAGCTGCAACAACACTATCTGTTGCTTTGATGCAGAGTCCTTGTTTTAAGAATATTCACCCATCTGGTTTGGATTTATGAGCCTGTTCCCCTACTTAATAAGGATTGGGTACAGTTAATTATAGACATTTTATAATTCCATTATATATTTGTTAGAGTGAAGTAAATGAATGTTTAGTTGCCTAAAGGTTTCTACGCACACACACATATCCTGTTGCTTTAGTTGCGTCTAAGGCTGCTTGGTATTTTGGTGGCTCTTTAAACTCTGAGGCTTTCCACAAGTAGATTTTTCTGGGAATTGCCAGGATTACGCATGTTTGCAGTGTGTCCTAGGTAGCAAAGAATTGCACACAATGTGCAGGAAGTTTTTGCCAGCTTGAGCAATGTTCTTTTTAAGTAGGTTGGTTCTCATCCAAAAAGCAATATTTTATAAACATAGGAAAACTATTACATTTGGAAGAATAAAACACAATAATTTGTCTTGATAGCATTTTCTTTTTGCTTGCTGTAAGTATCTATATTGTTTTCTGGCTATATGTTATTGTTAAATTCAAATGGAGAGCAGTTTTGGCTTGCTCCCCGATTGATTGGACTGAATGCAGAGTGAACTTAACTCTGCTAGCGACTTAATGAAAATAAGGAGCCCCGCAACTATTCTTGGAGGTCGATGGATCGTAGGAACGAAGACATTGAGATCGAGGCTTGAGGTCCAGAAGAGATTATCTTTATTTACAGGCTATTTACATTTGTGCAAGCAAATACAGGATCTGCATGGAGGTAGTCAGTATACAGCATGAGAGAATAGTGAACAAGGAATAGCCGAATAGTGGAATGAGAAATAGTGGACTGAGAAACAAGAGAACTGAGAAGCACAAGACATACGAGCCTCTCATATTTATAGGCTTGGCTTAGCTGTTGATAGACAGCTGCACTTAGTTACAATTTAGGCACAAACTCTGGCTAGCAACAGACAGGCTGGTGCCACCTAAGTGTGACTCCTCTTAGGCAGCCATTTTAAGTCCACTTTAATCTTACATTTTTTTGTAATCAGATAATGAAAAATCTCAACAGTTATTGCATGATCTTTGTACATGAGAAGACATTTACTTTGATGTGAAGTTTAATCTTTAGTTTAGCAAACTGTTTTGCTTCTCAGATGCTTTAAAAACGTTTCATAATTTAAAGAATTGCCCCAGAATTAATGATTCCCTTTAAAGTGCATTTTATTTGAACCCACTACGTTAAAAATGGTATTGGTGTCATTAGAGTTATATACAAAATTCACATGACTCCTTGCTGCCTCATTTATATTCCAGATACTTTATGTGTTTTCATGTGTTCCATTCAACAGATTTTGGGAGGAAAAAATGAAGTCCTTTGCAACCATTACTTTTCAGTATCCCAAGCCAAGTTAGGCTACCGGCATTACAATTTCTTTGGGCACTATTTAGTTATGCCACTGGCCTTCCTGCTTATTTCAAATATAGAATAATAGAGTTGGAAGGGACCTTGAAGATCTTCTAGTCCAACCTCCTGCTCAAGCAGGAGACCCTATACTATTCCAAACAACTGACTATCCAGTCTCTTCTTCCAGCACCTACAGCATCCATTCCACTGGTTAATTGTTCTCACTGTTAGGAAATTTCTCCTTAGTTCTAGGTTGCTTCTCTCCTTGACTAGTTTCTATCCATTTCTTCTCATCTTGCCTTCTGGTGCTTTGGAGAATAGGTTGACTCCCTCTTTGTGGCAGCCCCTCAAATATTGGAAAACTAATATCATGTCACCCCTAGTCCTTCTTTTCACTAGACTAGATATACCCAATTCCTGTAACCGTTCTTCACATGTTTTAGTCTCCAGGCCCCTAATCCTCTTTGTTGCTCTTCTCTGCACTGTTTCCAAAGTCACAAAATCTATTTTGTAATGTGGTGATCAAAATGGCGTGCGGTATTCCAGGTGTGGCCTTACCAAGGTTTTATAAAGCAGTGCTAATGCTTCTCAGGATCTTGACTCTATCCCTCTTTAGTGTAATCAAGTCAAG
>JANHFR010003422.1:45037-56495 GCA_032468015.1 Mimophis mahfalensis
AATCCATTCCCAATGCATTTCTATGGGAAGCCGCTTTTCGCCCTACGAATTTTCCAACTTCCGAATATGCATTCAGAATGGATTAATTTCATAAGTCGAGGGACCACTGTATAGCTGTTTTGCTTCCTTTTAAAAATCCATATCTAGCAGACAGGGAGGAAAAATCAAGTTTTCTTATCCTACATATAACCCATATCTAGCTTCATTGTGCTTATTTGAATTTAAACAGAAAAATCAAGAGGACTAGCTGAATACTAGAACATTTAAAGTGATAAAATGAAAACTCTTGACCCTGATTTTTAGCTAGCCTGGAAGCAGAATATATAATGTCCACAGGGCAGCAAATTTTCATTTGACTTCTTTCACTCTGCAAGCCACTCTAAGCTGCAGTGGGGTTAACTCTGAGGCATTTGCAGAGTGGAATTATCAAGAAAATAGAAACCTTTGGTGCTGCCTGCCTCCACTTTGGTATCTAATTAAAGCCTCAAAGTTTTCAAACCCTGGATAAGATGCCATCATTTTAGCATATAGCCTTTGCCCTATTTTAAAAAAACCCAGCTCCTTTGCAGGGGATGAGGAAGGCAGCAGAGCCTAGAATATCTGGCCAAACAAAGAGAAGTGGGCATAGATTTCTTTCTTTAGCAACCCAGCATGGGGTGTCAGAGAAATCATTAGCAGGCTCATCTTGGTCTTTTCCCTTTCCTACACCTGCATTCCACCAACCCAAGGCTGTCACTTTATGGAGCAGGAGGAGGCAAGTTTGACGCCATGAAACTCTCAGGGTAAGCTGACAGCTGCGGAGAGACAGACAGTAAAATGTAAAGAGGAGGAAGGCGAGGGGATCACCTTTGATGTCTACAAAGAAGAATGACTTTGACCACTTCCTTCTTTAATTAGTTGTCTCAGGTACATTAAGATATCTGCCAAGGAGGCAGCCTTTTTGCAGGAAAAAAATATGGCAGTAGGGTCCCATCCTTTCTTTTTGCTTGTGCATGGAAGTGTTTTTCCACATAAGTAGAGATGGGGAGAAATTGAGACTGAGGGAAACTTTTCAGTAGCATTTTCCTAGCTAAAAACTAACCCTGCATTTAATTGTGAGCAAAGGACAACGTTGATATAATGTTTACAAGTAAAGTTGGATTCACCTAGAAGTCAGGAAATCCAGAGTTAAAGATTTTAAGGCAACAAATAACTTTCCATAGTTTGCCTTTGCACTAAATTATTATGATATGATCTTTCTATCAAATTTAACCTTTTGAATTATTTAGGAAGATGTGGCAAATTGTATAAATTTTAAAATCTCTTTAAATTCCATGGGTTAATTCCGTTTTGTGTTGCAAAGGAGAAAATCTAATACACTAGATTTTCTAGTGTAGAGAGAAAATCTGTACACTAAAGCATACTTGAATGTTTTGTGGATATAATGAATTTCACAGTTACTTGAACATGTAACTGAAGAAACATACTGATATTTTATAATGATGTTAATCATCCAAATAAAATGGGCACAACTAAGTTACAGCAAAGCATTTTAGTGTATATTCTAGAGAAAGAAAATTAAATATTTGCTCCACTTTCATACAAGAGCAAATGAATTCAATAGTATCAATTTGGAGCATATTTAAAAACACAGCAAAAAGTTAAACTTTTAGACAGAATTGAGTCTGTTCTCTTCAAAAAGAGGTTTCTGATATTTAAAAAGAAATGACATACTAGTATGAAACATGATAAAAAAAATAAAAATTTTCAGTAGTATATTTCCTATAATACAAAACGTTACCCCTAAACTGGAACAAAGCACATTTCACTTATTCTTTGTAAGGTGCCCAGAGTTACTAAAAGTGAGTGGGCAGCCATATAAATCTTCTAAATAAATAAAATATTGTATTTAAAACATTTTTAGGTACCTACAGACCTGGTTCACTGTTTAGATCAATGGTTTAAGAAAACTAATGTTTAATGGCATCAAAGATGTTCAGCAGGCGGGGTTAAAAAAAGTTACCTTGATAGCCACAATCATACAAAGCCCATAAAACAGGGTAGGACTTTGATCAGAGAGCTATCACTATTTTTACACTCCCTTCCTCCATGGACATCCTTGAGTGACATGCAATGGGCTACACTCTAAAAAGTTGGCCTAGGATAGAAAAATAAAAGGGGAAATGACGGATCGATTTTAATTGCACTTAATGCAGTTTAAAATATTCCATATGCATATAATCATTTAGCTTTCTTATTAACAATTTCAGTTTTACCACAGGTCTGGGGATCTCTCCCTACCCCAGTGCTTTGGAAGAAGTGTATGAATGTGAGATCTATGCACTCTCTGAGAATCTGACTGAAAAAGTTTGCCTCAAACTTTGCCCTGGCTTTGAGTTAGCAAGCCCTATCCTCTAGCAGAAAGGCAAACTGTAAATCCAGGGGTATTTATTAATCTATGATTTTATGCACCACTTAAACAAATATGCCAGATCTGTGCAAGTAAGAAAGAATAAGATTGGCATTCGATTCACATTCCAGTTTATTATGAACTGTGATGCTCCTTTATTTCAGTGAGAGGGTAACAGCTCCAAATCTTTCTCACTGAATTCAATAGGGCAAAGTTCTTTTTCCTCTGCAGTTTTTGCAACCTGCATTGATGTTATGATGCACAGGAATTTTTAATGCAGGAACTGAGAAAATTAGGTAGGATTAAGATCAGAACATCAACACGTAGAAGATAGAAAAGGTACTGTATAGGTTGGGAATTAAAGACTATTTTATTGACAGCTGAAAGTTTGGGTCCTCAGACTTGCAAGATTCTATTAATTTAGACTTACAATAAAGTAGAATTAGCCCATGTACTTTTTTCCTGTCTAATTTACCTGGAAGGGCTAACAGATGTGGCAAGGTATGAGCGTAGGGAAGCCAAGGAAAGGAAGGTGAGTGCAATGGTCAGGAACGCCTAGGATGGGGAATTCCAAGCACCTGAATTGCAACCACGTGACTGTGAAGCCTGGAACTTCAAGAACAGGTCGTAGGTACCACCTGTTCAGCACCATCACAGCTTGGAGCAGTTGCTGAACAAATGTTCAGTAAGCAAGGAATACATCTAGAAGGGAGGGTGGAAGAAGTTGGCAAAAGTCAACTGGGGCTGGCAGGGCTGGCAGAGTGCAGGTCAGCTGAAGTTAGAGCTAGGCTTGGCACTGGTGCAGCTGTGATTTTACCTCATGAAGCTGGCCAGCACTCATTGCAATGGCAGTGCCAGCAATGCTGGGGCTGAAGTAGACATCTCAGGATGGCAGCAGCTGGCTGAGACCAGCTCTACTTCAGCACTAAGTCTTATACCCTTCCCCTACTGAGTGCCGCTATGCAGGGTAACCATAAAGAGAGAGATGGGGTAATAGGTGAATGGGAGAAATTCAAGAGGAGGCAGTCTTATTGCAGCTTACTAAGTCTTGGGGCTTCAGGAACCAAGCTGGGAATGGCTTGGATCGAGGTGAGTCATCACCTAACAACCAAGTGTGATCCGCTTAATGACAGCAATGGGGGCTGCTAGGATTGCTGTGGCTAAGTGATGTGATCACATGACATTGAATTTTATGATCACATTGCTTAGCAACAGAAATTCTTGTCCCAATTACCATTATTAACCAAGGACTTCTGATTGGAGAAGGCTGATTTAGATCAACATGTTACAGCCTATAAACCAAGTTTTCAAGAACTAATTGTAACTGGGGATCCATGGCCATAATAGTCTGAATCAGGAGTCTAGATCAGGACTCTGCATCTTTTTTCTTCCAAATTACAGTGGTAGAATTAAACACTGTATTCATAAAAATCACCAATTAATACAATGTCTTCTTTGTCCTGCTGTCAGTGGCCCATCCTGGAACACAAAAACATTTAAAGAAGGAAAAAGCTTAGCAACATAAGATTTATAAAATGTTCACTGTGTAAATATCCAACAAATAAAACAGGATTTGTCATTTATTCTGAGTGCCAATTTTCATTTTGGCAAAAACAGGTACAGCAACAGCAGTTCCCAAACCAGACAATAGTCTAGTGTACAGTTAACAAAACTTAAAAGTATTATTAAATGCAAAACAATAGAAGGCCAGATAATTTTATCACCAGGCAGTGGGTATTTTTTTTACCCCTTTGATCATTATAGTATCATGTAATTAGTTTTATACTGCAATAAATTAATGCCAATAAAATCTACAGCTACATTTGTGTTACACTGGGAATAACCGGTTTTATGGTTTGTTTATTATATGTTACAGAGAAACATGCCTTAAGGTTGATTGACATTTCATGGGAATGTTTAAAACATCCCCTTCTCTCCCTTTGCAGTTTCTGCTTTCTGATGTGGGGAAGAAGCAAGGGGAGCCTTCGAAATCTCAGCAGGAGGCATGTTCTTCAGATCCTCTTCACCAGGTTTGCATTGTCCTACCCCCATTCTTCCATCCCCAAATTGTAACTGTGGGATGGAAGTGGCTATGTTTGTATATTTGCATGTGTACGCAGGTGGGGGCGGGGTTATTTATTTTTATTCTTCACCTGGAGAGAAGCCAAAGTTTTACAGTGTGAAGAAGAATTTCTGAAGTTTCAAGATCAAGCTGAGAACTGAAAGGAAGCACTGCCTTTTATTATGATAATTTTGTAACGAAGGCTGGGTAGAAGGCGTCTACACAAGCAGGGTAGGCTACTGGGCCATCAGCTCCTCCCTGCCACAGAGATTCACAAGTCTTCTTTACTTACGGTGATTAGAGAACTACAAAGTCAAGGGGAGGGGTAGGTTTCACACTCTTATCTGAAGCTCTTGGGACTTAACTGCTTTTTCAAGCTGGCTATTCCCTCTGAGATGGCCATCTTTGAGTTGGGCATAGTACCATTAAAACTTGGCTAAGTATAGCCCAAAATAGTGTGCTGCAAACATCTTTAAACCTACCTTTAACCCAGGTCTTTCAGGACCGATGAAAACAAGATACAGCAATTGATGCTACTGAGCTCTTACCTAAAGTAGAAAAATATAGCTCTGCTTGTAAAGAAGGCCAAAGGTCACTGAATTTTGGAGAAAGGTGCTTTTAGGAAGGTATCCTTAATCATACAGAGGCTGGCTCCAGGTTTGTGTCAACATTGTCTTTATTCAAAATGCCATTTCCCACTTGAATTTTATTCTATGGCCTTAGGCTGCAGTAAGATACAATCAAGCTTCCCAATCAATTATGCACAGCAGAGTGAGATTGTTGGTTATCTCCCTGTTAGGGCTGTAAACCTTGCCTTACATTGGCTGCCCTTTTCCGTTCTTTTGAAATCTGTTTCACAGATTTTTGAAGTTTTTTTCAAATTAACACTTTTTCCACATAGAACAGGAAAAGCAAATAAATCTGCTGCCACAAAAGCCCACTGTTATATTTCATGTTATGAAAACATAGTCATATATTTTTGTTGCACCAAAAGCTGAAAGTATTACGGAGTCTGGATGGATCAAGTCATAATGTATGACGGAATAAATGTTTACATTACGTTTGTTAGTGATGCTAGAGACAACAGCAAAAAATAGCATTTATTTTTGTTTATTTAAAGTTCTACGGCACTAGATGGTCTGATCATTTTATTCAATGAAATGTTTAGAGACATTAATAAGGACAGAGCAGAACCTGGAAGGTGGTGGAATTAGATGGAGTAGTTTTCTCCTGCTACTTAGCTTAATGAAATATATGACATGCCTTTTTTATAAAGGTTCTGATCAATAATAATGTGAAATAGTCCTAACAGATGTTACATAAAGACATGTTGGTTTGAAATTTATTTTGATTAGTATCTATTTAAACCACAATTTTCTAGTAGGTCACTAATACGCTAAATATGGTTCGAACAGGGTTGTCATAGTTTCTTTATGTTAAAATAGTGAAAAGAAGAGGTGGGGGGGAAGAAGACGTATTTTAAACACTACTTTAGAATATTCGCTCATCATATATTCTTTATAGTACTTTAAGGAGAGTTGATATTTTATTACTCTCACGGGGCACATGGAAGCCAAAGTTGGCTTCCTTCTGGTTCTCCACTTAACCTATGAATTGAGGTAAGATTTCAGCTGAACTCCTAATAGTTTTCATAATTTATTAAGCAACATATTGATTTATTAAGAACCATACGAACTAGTCATATATATCTTATCTCTATATATAAAAATGTGTGTGTGTGTGTGTGTGTGTGTGTATGTGTATGTGTGTGTGTATGTTTGTGTGTTCCAACATAATTCTGGAATGGCTCAACCAGTTTTAACTAAACTTGGTACTCAGATGACTTTCCCTTTGGGAACAAACACTGTGGGGGTAAGACAATCCTAATACCCCTCAGGGAATGTCTGTGCCTTAAAAATAGTGCTCATGGCTTCACAGTATTCCACAAGGGGGCGATGCTGCATGACAGAGCAGTGTGAGGCCCATAGAGCTATGCTGCTTGAGAGAGCAGCATGAGGCCCATAGACCTACTACATCTATAGTTAGGCCCAACTACAGGATTTTCCTGTCTAATACAGCATGCCGATAAATAAGTACCCGGGCGAAGCCAGGTCATCTGCTAGTTTAATGTATACAAAAAAACCCTCTCTCAAATAACTTATTGAACTAGTTGTTACTTAATTTGATTATGCTAGCTAGAACATTCAATATTCAAACAATAATATTCAAAATATATTGATAAGGTTAAAGAAATGGAATGAAAGTATGAAGATGAAACTAACTTAGACATATGCATATTTCTTCACTTATAAAAAAATAATATTGAATGCCCAGATATAAGATGGGGGAATAGTGACTTGGTAATAAGAACTGTAACTGTGAAAAAGATCTTGGAATAGTGGCTGATTACATATGGATGATGACCTAGCAGTATTATATGACTGAAATGTACTTTTTGATTGTATCAACAGAACTCATCTGACAAAAAAATAAAAATAAAATAAATAAAAATAATTATATATGTGTGGGTATGCACACACACACACACACACACACACACATATACTACACACACACACATACACACACACACACACACAAACGTTCAAAGGACAGACTTGATGGATAACTAGGTCTTGTTCTATTGTCAGTTTTCTACATTTCTAACTATACATTCAAATAATAGGAAGTAATCCTTCCACTTTAGCCTTCTCTCGTCAGATCCCAATTTTTAGTAGTTATTGGCCACATGCTTTAAGAGCAATTAAGGGAACTTGGACCAAGTTGGACCAATGAAAACAATCAGGTGGTTGTGTCTTGTGGAGACAGACTGACAGAGCTAGCAATGTGTACTCTTTGGGAAAGATGATGGTGCTAGTTAGGAATGTGAGAGAGGCAGTAACTGAAAGGCCACTATCTGGAAGAAAATTAAAACTGTCTTCGATTCTAGAGTGCAAAACCTGGGACCATCTTTTTAAGTTAGGGGAAGGTAGATTTCAGTGTCATGTTAGAAAGAGCTTCCAAACAGTGAGTTTGACAATAAAGTAGGCAGGGACTTTCATTCATAAGATATGCTCCAGTAGAAGCTGGATTGGGATGCTTTCATTTGAATTTCTGCACTGCACACCCATTATGGAAAAAGTTCTAAATTGTATATGGGGTTGGGTGGGTTTGAGCAGTTATTGGGATATTAAAATGAATACATAAATGGTTTGAAATTCTCTGTCAGTTTCTTCCTGGTGCCCTATCTTTTCTCTAACACATGGCATTAAATCTAGGGTTCCAAATTTCCAGCGCAAACCTGACTTTTTTTTTAATTGACAGAAGGAATCAGATAAAAGAAGGAAGCATGAAATGCATCTTCATTGTCTGAATCAATTGTATTACTTTTCCCTTATTAAAATGGCACTCTCCAAGAGGTGAGTTATAATATGTGGCATTATAATTATTAGAACAACACTAATTTTGCTTTGCTCTGTTTAGTACAAGTCTTTGTTACTGACTTTTAGAATCTATGCAAAGTTTCTAATAGTATAGCTGGAGCTTTGAAAGAGCTTTCTGGAGTGAAAGATTAAAAGATGATGAGGTGGATAGGCAGAATTACAGTAGCCATGGGTGCATCATTGGAAAACTTGAAGGACTGCCTAGTAGACAGGTCATCTTGGAGAACATTATGTGGTCACTAAGAGACAATAACCTGGTGACACATAATTAGGATTAAAGTACTTAAATGGGACCACATCTGGTTAACCCTGGTCTAAAACGTTTCCCACTGAGAGTTGGCCAAGTAACATCAGACTTTTTCCCCACCTTGGAACCAGAGATAAGTTGATCCCTGTAACCCAATTGCTGAAGTATATTTCTGTACTTTCAAAGGTAGGAAGAGGAACATGTGTCTTGTCATGTGCCCCGAATGTGGGGCTCATTGTATTCAGCCGACAATGACTGCGATATATAGCAACCTACAAATTGGCTCTAACAAATTTAAGAAAGCTAAATTGCAAGACTATCAAAGGGGGCATTTGTATACATTTTATTCTTTTGGAGAGTGGGAGAAAGTAAAGATTTGACTGTCTTAATGTATTTAACTTTGTTTTTTTTAAATGTATCTGGCATATCGAAATCATTCTTAGAAAAGAACTGTTGTCTTTGAAATTAATAGAAAGATGAATGGTAGCATTATTTTTTAATGTAATGTCACATCAACACTAGTTTTCTATATACCATATTATAAATTGACTCATTCTACATTTATTTATTAGTATAGCTATGGAGAGGCTCATTTTATATAGTTTGGATTTCTTTGCATGAACCTGAAGGAAAAAAATTACATGACATATTGATTTAATCATACCAGCTATATTTAATATTATGTCTGCGGGAATTGAAAAGGGCAATTTGAAACATCCTTCCCAGATAAGAAAATATTACACACTGGAGAAACTGAGTAATGTCTTAAAATAAGAACAGATGAAAATAATTATAAACAGCATCATTAACAGTGCTAGAATCGATAATTCTTCTGATTTATTTCATTTTTAATACATAAGTTTAAGGTGACATTTCCCCCCCTTGGCTTATCAAAAATATAATCAGATTTCTTTTTTTAAAAAGGGTGAAATGAATTTTTAAAACTTTTTTTTTTGTATTGCATTAATTATATTTTCAGGATTCTCTCATATAAAAGATGATGCCAAAGAGTTACTTTTTAAAAAAATGTATAGAAGTACCTTGCACAGATGACACTGAGATTCTTGGCCAGTTTTAAATGTACTGACAGAAATCTTCGGTGTCCTTTTTTCCTGGAAGAATTGCTACTGAAGCAAGTTAGGAAGTGTCTTGTCCTTTAAGAAGATACAAGTTGTTTCTATTCTTAATTTGTTTTCTATTTTGTTACTGTTTGGAATAGGCTCCTAAAACAAAGTGGTCAGTTTTCAGATATCAGGAAAGGGCAAAGTGTCCATGATCTGGTTAGTATCAATCTTATTCTCTCTGTGTTAAGATTTACATTTACATGTTTCCTGGAGCCACACTGTAGATCACGGGTGTCAAACTTGAGGTGTCACGTTCCTGTCATGTGATCTTTGCAACACTTTTCTCATTTGCAGACCTGGGATGGGCATGGCTTGCACGTGATGCATCCAGCCTGTGGGCCGCCAGTTTGACACCCCTGTTGTAGATTTTGATTAATATGCATGCTTCCCAATGACGTTTGCTTTGATGTTAAATGAAATATAGCAATTATAACAATATGATTTTAAAAAGGATACACAGAAATAAAACGACAATGTATTAATGGGGATATTTTATATCCAGAATTTGGTTTTGAGTGTTCAAAAGCTCATCTGTCAACTATTTATCTGCTAAGAGAAAGGTAAGAATACTCATTTCTGATGAAGACATTAGACTAAGGCTCCCACACTTCACAAATTTCTGTCTTTGGCCATGCTTTTTGGAAATCATTATATTTTAAATTTGAGGTTATCTGTATATTGTCCAATCATGACAATGTGATCAATTATTCCAGGATATTGGGCAGTTATAGTCTATACTTCAGTGCCAATAATATTTTGAAAGTTTGGTAAAGGGTAAAATTTATGACTTGAAGTATGTGAGTATTGAAAGATGCCTAGAAAGAAACCTGTAACATAGTACTAGCAACAATAAATAAACTGGACAGACATAGAAGCCTCCCTAAAAATTCACTTTTTCTGCAAACATAACGTTTCTAACAGCTATATGATTAGTATGATTTACATGTTGTTATGAGTTTTAAAAGCTGCTTTATCTAATTTTTGTACATGATACCTTTTTATGATTTGCATCTTCCTATGGATGATATTTTAGATGAGCACAGCAATAAAAAATGAAAACTAGCAATAAAAATTTAGCATTCATACATTTTTCATCATTGTACAAACCCATTGATAAAAAAATATCAAAACACTGATATTTCCAATAAAATTGCTACAACATAAATGAAAATGCGCATCAAACTTACTAAACAGTAACTGTTAAATATTCAAGTTCACATTTAATAGGGTGAAATTGTTTCAAATGACTTTTTTTGGGGGGGGGAACCCCTTTGTTTTTGTGATTTCAAGATGGAGTATTTGTTTCCAAATGGTCACGAACAGTCCAGACTGAAATGCAATAAGATGGTAATAGAAGAAAACACAATTCCATGTTTAATTGATGCAAAGCAGCAAGAAATGGATCAGAAAGACTCTCCCAAAATGCTCAGAATTCCAAAAGAAAAGAAAATGTTGAAGCAAGAGAAGCATGTTGATACGTAAGTTTTTTACTCTTTAAGGCTGCTGATTAGCCACGTCCTGTTGATGGATATGCTTCCTCTTTTCCAGTATAAAATTTGGTAGAGGTAAAATTCAATAATTTTATAGAATTTATTTGTAAAGTTCAATGCAAAAAATATCCATCTACTGTTTTTAGAGAATCATTGCTGATGAAGATACTAGATTTCGTACACTAGTGATTTCTTTATGACGCTAACAAAATTACCTACCATAATTTCTGAATTAGAAATGGTCTAAGTAAACCACACGATGAATAAGACCAAGACTAATAGTTCTCATTTACTTGGAGCTGGAAATTCAATGTTTGCTATTGTGTTTGCTCCAATAACTAATTATTGTATGCTGATTGACTTTAGCTTTCTGAATGTATAAGCAATGCACAGGCAGTCTTTGACTTATGGCCATTTATTCGGCAACTGCTTGAAGTTACAGGTGATCAAAATTCAGGCGTGTGGCAGGCCACCTCCACTTATGGCTGTAGGAATGCTACAGGTCCCCCTACCTGCCTATGCCAGGGATCTGCAAACTTTGGCTCTGGAGCCACATGCGGTTCTTTCAGCCCTCTGCTGTGGCTCCCTGACAGCTGATCCCATCACTGATTGGCCCCTGCTCACCGATGCCCTCCCCTCCCTGTCACTCCTTGCCTGGCCTGAGAAGGTAAGGGTGATGGTGTGGGATGGAGACTCACTCCAT
>JANHFR010003422.1:63148-78342 GCA_032468015.1 Mimophis mahfalensis
AAGGAAGGAAGGAAGGAAGGAAGGAAGGAAGGAAGGAAGGAAGGAAGGAAGGAAGGAAGGAAGGAAGGAAATAAATTAAGAAATTGCGGGTAGAGTACGACCCAGCAGCGGAGGAAGAGACGACAGGCGTGTTTTACTCTTGTGGAAGCCTCTTTCCATCAAATACTCTCTGAATGGAAGACTTCATTCGAAAGCCATTCGATGGAAAGAGGATTCGACGAGGGTGAAAGAGGACCGAGGCAGTTTGTTGATGTTTTCGTTTTGGTTCAGAGCAAGGAGGCTCTTCAGGCATAGGAAGGATCTCTCAGGCCGCCGGATCCTGAGAATCGATAAGGAACCTAGGAGAAGAAAAGGCGGACAGCGCCGACCTTCATCCACTGCAGCTGTTTCCGGACCTTAAGGCCGAGCTAGATGCAAGTGGGGGACAGACAAACGGTAGTTCGGCAACCTGGCGCCCTCCAAATTAGCACGCCCGTGTCGCCCGTGCTCCCTGAAGGAAAGATGGGACAGGGACCGGCAAATGCGGGCATTTACGCCAGTTAGGGCTCCCTCCCTTCGTCTACCCTCCACCTTCTCAAAGCCTTTTGGACAAAAAGTTTTTGGATGAAAACCCCAGCGATTCTAGAAAGCAGCTTTCCCAACTTGGCGGCGCTCTTGAGGAGGGTTGGCTCTAATTCCCAGCCCGCTAGAACAGGAGGCACCAACCTGGGCCACTTGAAGACTTGTGGGCCACCACATTCCCCGTGCTGGCTGGGGAATTCTGGGAGTTGAAGTCCACAAGTCTTAAAGTGGCCAAGGTTGGAGAGCCCTGCGCTAGAGACCCGCAGCACTGGTGGATTATGGAGGTTTTGTTTGAAAGCATCCAGAGGATGCTGATGGAACCTCAGTGAAAAGCAAATTACTTTCTCCCTTGTCCCCACCACCCGTGGGCGACCTTTGCCCCCCACCCAGGTTGGAGGGGCAGTATGTAAACGAGTCGAGCCATCTGAGCCTAACTGATAGTGTGCACCCATTTACTGTGGTTAAAGGCATGGCTGGATTTCATGACTAAATTAGCCACTCATATGGCATGAACTCTACCACGGGAATCCGGATTAAGGGGCTAAAGCCGCCGAGGCTGCCGTGTACTTCTTCAGAGATATTACTGTATATGTGGACTCTGACACCACCCAGAGCTACGTTTTAAGAACCGTTCGGGTTGGATTCGCAAAACAGGCGGCTGCATCAAAACGTGGTTTGGCTTAAGGTGTTGCGGAGATTCGTCGCTGAATTCAGAGGAACTTTGAGCTAAAGACAATGAGGGACCAGACTGTTGGGGGTTATTTAAGAAGACTGTTAAGTCTCTCCTCCTCAAAACTGTCGAGGAAACACCCACCTCCCACTCTTTCATCCTACGTGAAAAGAATTCTTGGGAAAAGACTGTGATTGGGGCGGAGGGGGGCACAACACCGGAAGGAGGGAGATGGTTAACCATGCCTAGGGCTGTTACAGTGTGAACTCCTCCCCTCCCCGGGATTTAAATTTTTTTTTAAACAGGTTCATATTTTTTCCTAACAGTCACTGACTCTGATTTTCCTTTGCTAGAAAAATGAGGTCGGTCTCAGTTTGTCCACTTCTTGGGAAGATTGAGAGCGTCCGATCTTTTAGGCCTTGTAAGAGAAATGCAGAAGGGCTTATCAAGCATGAAGTACAGTGGTCTCTGCCAAACAATCGCGAAGTCTTTTTGAAGATAAATTTAAGTGGGAATCATTTACCTATCTTCTTTAGGAATAGGTCCCCCTGAAATCAACAGAGCTTACGTCAGAGTAGCCCCGTCTAGACTTCTGTTGTTCGCCGGGATAGGCTAGATAAGAAACTCCTTAAGCGCTTCCTTTGGTAAACATCGTGACGTGCACCTATGTGATGTTTACAACAATAGCTACAAACACGCAACTACACTGAAACGAGGTTCCCATGACGTCCTAAATTCACAGACTGTGCTTTATTCGAGCCAGTCATCTGAACCCCGAACTGTTTCACTCTCATCTTTTAGCTCCTACTACAAGCGGGGCTAAAGGATGAACGTGGGAACAAGCTGGGGTGATTTTTGTGTCGTGCGAACTCGGGTTTACAACCACAAAAGCAACCCTAGGGATTTTTTTCCCCTCAAAAATAAAAGTTAAGCTTCCGAAGCTTAGTTTCAGCCGCAGCAGTCCGAAAAGAAGAATCCGGGGGAACTGTCGGATCGCCGCCGCCGCCGCCGCCGCCGTTTCGGTTCTTAGTAGGGGCGACTTTATTACCTTGCGATGGGAACCTCTGACCAGAAGGAGGATGAGGCCGGGCTCGCGGGGGCGGGGGGGGAGCCAGAGGTGACAATGGACAGGAAATGGTTTGCTTGGGCTTCTGGAAGAACAATAAAGATCTCGTTAAACGGGAGCAGCGTCGGACCAAAACAGAAGCGGCTCCCAGTTCAAACGCCATGCAATAGGTCGGCCTTCTCAGCATCTTCTAAAATGATTATTCTAAAGACCATCGGCGGCTCTTATTATGATGCCAACATTCTGGTACAGAGTCGGCTTCATTCTAGAGAAGATACCTGCTTAGCATTGTAACCTTGCTAATTCTCCCATCTAACTTCATTCTGGAGTTAAGTTCCACTGAGGACAGGATTTTTCCGGTAAATATATGCCGGGACCCTTGTTCTCCTATCCTATACAGCTCACTCTTCTTTAGACCGTGTGAACTCTTTTAAAAAATGATATGCACAAGGTCAATTCTTTCTTTCTGGGATGGTCAGTTTTACAGACAAGGTCTTTATGCCATTGTTGGAGTTTTTGCAAAATAACTCAGCAATGAGTAAGGAATATCCAGATATAATACATAAGGCCAGGTGATTTAAAATTCTGGTAACTTAGAGAACCACATAAAAGACACCATTATTTACATAAGCCTGAGAGTTAAAAACATGCTGAAAGTAAAAAGGGAAAATTAAAATAACACCCAATGAAATATTGCCAGAGGCATTTCTGAAACTGTACCCCTAGCTGCAACGTCTAGACATAATTCTCAGAAGGAAGTTCCAAAAAGTGGCCCATCTCTAACAAATCCTTCTTTCACATCCCACCAGCTTGAATGTAGTTACTGCTCAGTCCCAGGAAAGCTTAAACGTGTGTGAGTAATCATGATATTTTAAATTGCAATACCTTTAAAAAGACAAAAAAAAAAAAAAATGCTGTGAAATAGGCATGGAAACAAATATGTAGGTTGCACAGTTGATATAATACCAGAGTGGCATGTCTTGATGCTTAGCACCCATAAGCATTTGGGCAACCACACTTAGTGCTAGCTGAAGTTTCCGAATCGTCTTCAAAGGCACCCATTCTGATTACTCCATTTTCACACCCGGGCATCTCCATTTTACTTGGATGAAACTGCAGCTTGTTTGCTCTCATCCACCCCCAATTTGCTTTTGGACATCTGTTCAGAAGGCCCACAGCTTCCCTGGGATTACGCAAAGCATAGAGGACCTGGTGGAATTTGCTGTCATCAGATGTGGTGATGGCCACCCATTAGGAGAGTTTTAAAAAGGAACTGGACAACTGCAAAGGAAGTATTGATGTCTGTTTTCTAGCCCTTGGATTCACAGGAAGACAACCTTGAACACCAACTGCTAAGGAGCAAAAGTGGAGGAGAAATATCATTCTTTCCCCCAAGTCTGTGTGTTTCCTTAATGCATCTTGTTTGCAACAGTAAGACATAGAATGTTGACCAGATTACCAATTCACTTATGAAGATTGTGATTAAATAAATTGTAATAGCTATCTTTTTTGTGCCTTATACAGTTGTTAAAAGCATATGAAACGAGGCAGAACCATATGACACCTCAAAAGAGAGTTCCCAAACCTTACTGATTCCATTTTCTCTGAAAAGGACTGGAATTACCATAACATCATATCCTCCAGGCCATTAGAAAGTCATCTATCAAGATCTGTAAGACTGCCCCTATCCTTTATCTGAGTTAGCTGACTGAAATGTCTTGGGTTTCATCAGCTCCACAACCTTCCATCCTTTACTTCAGATTTATGTTGGATTCCTTACATTTCCCAGCATAAGTTAAAAGCAGTAAGAGCAAATTTACATGCTACTTGTTGAAATAATTAAAAAGATATTGACATTATCTCTTTGATCCCAAGGCTCTGCAAACTTTCTCACCCTGTTGCCTGTCATACAGACATGAAGTTCAGAGCACACTTCGAAGTTATTCAACTTACAACCATTATTTATTACAATTGTGGAAAGCACGTGCATCTTAGTTGTTGCTCAATCTGTTTCAGAGTACAAAACAAGGAAAAGAATGTTGGAGGAAGTAATCTTAATCCTGACTAAGTCCCTTGCAAAAACTAGAAAGTGTTGAGATATAGGCCTATCCAATATTCACATCCATAACACTGCAAAACTCTGCTTAACTGGAATATATCATTCAACCATATATTTTCAGAGATTAATTGATGGCTAATTTTTCTTTCAAAATTGGAGCCTACTGTATTGCCTCTTTCTTTCTCCCTCCATGTATTTGTACTTTGTTTTTAAAACCACATTTAATTGGTTTTTATTTATAATTACAGTTCTTTGGAAGTGGGAAGTGTTTTTCTATTATGGAAAGAGAAGGATCTTTCACAGTTCCAGTTTGTTTTAATTTCATTATGGTTTTAGCACAAAAGGGACCAAAAAAAATCTCACCCTTGCACATTTAAAATATGTGAGGATTCCCGTTAATACATCATTAAAAGGCTCTCAAAAATTGGATATAAAGTATTCCTCACTTGGTCTCCTTTGGTAAATGGACAGCATGTTTAAAGTGGATTCTTGGCAGTAAATAACCATTTTTGCTTTTGCCACGCTTGCATCTCATTTTACATCAAAGTCCCACTAATCTGAACAACCTTGATATGCAAATAGGTGAGTTTATAAGATCCGGTCATTGGAGACCAATGTTTGGGGTGATGGCTCCATAGCTATTAACGTTCTCGTGGTATGCCCCTACCCACAAGGGTTTGATCCAAACCATCCTGCTCTTTGCAGGAGTAGCAAGACACATCTTTGGATGGGTAAATGGTGCTACTGGAATAAGCAAAGGGAATGCGGAGTGCCTACTGGTTATGGCTCTCTTACTGACGTGGGCCATTTCCTTCTTGGGCTGCTGAAACTGCAGCCCGGCGGCTTTGATAGAGGTGCAAACATTTGGAGGCAGATTTACATAAAATTACCCCACTGGCTGCAATTAACATCACAGGCTTTCCCTGGGCTCTGTTCTGATATGGCCGCAGGGAGCCAATCAGGTGGGCGGGACAGGCAGATCAAAGAGACTGTCCTCCAATCAGGTGAGCCCCCTACTGGCATTGTGATGTCACAAGGATATTTATACCAGGGGCTTAATTGCGCCCCCGTTTAACTAGTTTCGTTTCAAGTGGCGTGGACCAGAGAGGTCAAGTGGAATTAACTCTTCTGCCCCCAAACTGCAGACCTGTCCCACACCCCACCATCTACTTTTAGGGTGCTTTTGACCTCCCTCACTATAGCTTGTTGTGGGGCTCCCTCTAACATTTTTTTCCAAGGCGGAGAGCTTCTGGATTCCAAAAGACTGGAGGAAGGATCTTGGTATTGAAGGGGGATTGGTGGGTGGCCAGTAAGATGGGTTCTCCAACCACGGACAGCTCTGGAAAGAGTCTGCAGTATGAAGTGGATCATCTGCTGAACGCCGTGGAGAACGAGCTACAGGCTGGCAGAGAAAAGGGGGATCCTACCGAGAGGGAGCTGCGAGTCACCCTGGAGGACAGCGAACTGTGGTTGCGCTTCAAAGAACTCACCAACGAGATGATTGTCACAAAAAATGGCAGGTAGGAGGAAGGAGAAAGACAGAAATGTATTGATGCTTTCAGGTTGCTTCTGAAGGATACTTTCCCCCTTCCCTTGTTGCTTTCTCCTGTGTTCATTCAATTGTTGCCCTGGACTTCAGGAAATCAGGCACCCAAAGGCATAGGAAGCCTTCTGCTCCCAATTGCTTATAGTAGCTAATAGAGGAAATTCCCTCAGTGATCTTCCCCAAGTCCCATTCTTTTCTTGGGACATACCCTCTTAATGTCTTCCCTTTGTCCCTTGACCATTGGCAACCCTTCTCAGTCTCTTCTACATTCTGTCCACTAGTCATCCTGCAGCCTCTCGGTCTTCTTTATTCCCTTCCCCTTCCTCTCCTCTTGTAGCCCTTAAACTATGCAATCCTGTCCAGTCAATCTGTAAAGCAGGAGGACTGCAGCCTGGGTTTCCATTCAAGATATGAGACCCTCCCTTGTGCGAATGCAGCAACACTAGTTTTTCTAGTGGGGTACAGGACTTTATCGTGGTGTCAGTAGAATTTCAGCTCTAAACATTTTCCCACCAGTCTTTTTTTGAAGATTGCCTTCCATTCCATGACTAATTTGAACTGCAATGATGTCTCCATTAAAAAAAAAAAAAAGCTGTGGGAATTCTAGCCTGTTTATGAAAGGTTGCAATCACAACAAATGTTAGGCTACTAAAAAAAGGGGGAAGCTATAACCCAATTTCTCCCTTTTTGTAGTATAAGTCTGCGAACCTGTGCCTCTAATATGAAAGTGAATTTCCCCTAAGTGGAGAGTACTCTTCCAAATGAAAGGGAGGATCAAAGTGCATCCCTCAAAATGACTTAATCGGAATTTACTTCCACAACCTGAGAACAAAGAGTGGCTTTGGTGGCCATACCCAACAGGGGTACCCTTTTCAGCATTTGCATCTCATCCCTAAAACTCCTTATTCCTAAGAGACAAAAAGGTAGAATCCATAATAAGACACCCCCACTTGTCATTTGGCCAGGGAAGACACTCATTCCAAATTATTACTATTCCTTAGTTATGTCCCACGGATTTCAAAGGCCTGTTTCCGAAGGGTGAGATGAGAATCCCCTCCCCGTTTATAAATATAACTAACCGCCGGGTCCTCCCAATGCGCGTTCATTTGGGAATCCAACCCAAGGAGTTCATAGCCTGCGCTCCCATGTCCCGGTGGCTTGAAAGCAGCTGCAAAGCAGGCTGTAAGCTGAAGCGGGTTTTCCTTTACGTTGGGTTCCAGAGAGCGTCAAAAGCACGGCGAGGCCTCCTCGACTCGGGGCGGAGGAGGTGCTGCCTTTTGGGTCGAAAAGGCCTTCGACGCCAGCCGCCTAGGCCTGGCCCGAGAGGCCGCGCCGCCAGTTTCTTCTCCCGCCTCTCCTCGCTCCTTGCGTCTCCTTCCTGCAGGCGAATGTTCCCCGTGCTGAAGGCCAGCGTGTCCGGACTGGACCCCAACGCCATGTACTCCTTCCTGCTGGACTTTGTGGCTGCAGACAATCACCGCTGGAAGTACGTAAACGGCGAATGGGTGCCGGGCGGCAAACCTGAGCCGCAGGCCCCGAGCTGCGTCTACATCCACCCGGACTCGCCCAATTTTGGCGCTCATTGGATGAAGGCGCCCGTGTCCTTCAGCAAGGTCAAGCTCACCAATAAGCTCAACGGGGGAGGCCAGGTGAGGAGGGGGCGCGCGTGGAAGTGGAAGTATTCCTGCGGGCAGGAGTGGGCCCCCCAAAATCACGGGCTGGGGGCAGAAGAAGGTGCAAAGTGCTTTGGAGAGAGGGCCGCAGGTCCAGTCCACTCCGTAGGGTTAGGTTGCTGCAAAAGAAAAGAAGGTCGAATGTGTAGCGCATGTACGCGCCTTCCGAAAACATCTTGGGTGCCAGTCCTGTGGATTTGGGAAGGTTGCCTTTTAAATAGCCATTCTTAAGGCTTCAGCCGCCTTTTATTTTTCAGTTAAGGAATCTGGAAAATATTTTACAGAGGTCTCTCCTTGCGGTCTTGTTAACTCCTTTGGCCGCTTTCTGAGTGTCCCCTTCCCTGGGAAAGCATCCTAGGAAACCACGTTTAGCTGTTTTATTCTGTGGAAGGTGATGTGTGGCCTAAAGGAGATTCGGAGAAATGTGTTTTGTTCTTGTCTTCTGAGTTCTGTAGCCTGGATTTACAGATCACTTGTACATTTGTCAGATCTGGGTACTTGCCTGAAAGACCAGTGCTTTGCACACAGCCCTGTGGATCTGAAATTGATTGCTATGGAACTCCAAAATAGATTCATGCTTACATATATCTGCATGCACAATTTGCAAGAGGGTAATGCTGCCTGGTTAAGCAGAAAAAGAAATCCAAAGCTAGTATGACAAGTTTGACAAGAATAAGACATTGAACATATTTTAGTATGGCATAACCCATGAACAAGTACGTATATCAGAGGTGTCAAGTATTATTGGACAGCATAGGATTTTGCATTGACTATTTAAGTGAACTGTCATCCAAGAAAGCTTTAAATATTCTTAAGCTTCTGTATGTGTTAGTTAAACTGTGTTGCTCAATTTTTGAGATAATGTATAATTTTAAGTACATTTAAAACCTGGATTCAGCTGTGTTAGGAACTTAAACAGCAAGCAGCAACTATGATACAGTAAAAATTTGGAATGTGGGGAAGATAATGTACTGGCAATGTGTATTTGTATCTATTTCTTAGAATGAAACACAATATCAGCTATTTTTATGTTTGGGACCTTGGCATCTACAAAACTTATTTTGTAAATGCACTTATATATATTTAAAAAAATTAACATTTTATCCTAAAACAACAGGAACAGTGATTTGTAAGCAAAATTGGAGTATATCCTGATTTAACCAATTTGGAGGCAGGTACCTAGAAATTACTTGGTATTCTAGTCCTATAATTAAGAAGAGTGAAATAGCCTGCCCTCAGCAATTAATTTTATTTAAAACCAATAATTTGTAATTATCTTGTTTATTATTTTTCATGGAAATTTAGAATATTTTATTTTTGAGCAACCAAATATCTTGCCCCAGTCCTGAATCCTGGAACTGTTAATGTCTCACCCTAATTGCTATTAAATTAAATTTTGGACTAGAGTCTTGTGGGGGGGTGTATGGCAGGGTAATGCAAAACAAGATCATATAGCACACATTTCTTGGGAACTCCATGACAAAAGGCATGGCTCTAAAATATTTTAACAAAATTGCCTCCTTTTCTGGGCTGGAGGGATGTTCTATTTAACTTGTATTTTTATAGGACAAAAGGGTCAACATGCTTAGACCTAGGGTGTTATCCCAAGATAATTATAAAGACAATTTGGAGAAGGTGATGTGTGACATGCATCTTTCTCAGCATATTTGCAAGCCACATAAAGACTAACCAAAGTGATAATCCGAGGCCAGTTTACTATGAGTTTGGGGCAATATGGCAATATGTAATAATTGCAGCAACAGAATATATGATTTCTGAGCAAATCTTAATGCTAATTCTATTAATACATTTCTCTTTGTGCACAGGAAAAAACTAGTTGTAGGACCAACAGCTAGTAAAATTTTGGAAATGTCAAAGCAGGTTTTCCTTGACAATTCACATTCACTTATTGTTGTGACGATAGGGCATGTTAATAGCTATTTTTCTGTTTCATTGTCCTTTCTTCATAAAGATGTATCAGGCATGGAAAGTTAGTCGTGTGAAACTGTTACATAAATACTTGAGTGGCTAATACCTGTATTTTTTTAGAGAGAGAAAGATGACAGGTTAGATCCAATCTAGCAGCAAGAAAGTTTCAATCCATTTGCAGATACATTTTTTAAGTCACTTAGTAGCATGCTGATCACTGATATTGAAAAGGTTTATTTGTATATTGTAGTACAAATGTACATTTTCAGCTTGGTTCTCAACAGTATTTCTAATACCATAATATATACTGTACCAGCAAATCAGTAAAATGAGATGCCTAACTAGTAACCTGTGTAGTTTATATGATGTTTGTTCCAGTAGTGGGCATGAATATGCCATGTACTGTGTTAGTTGAAAAACAAAAGGTAAAAGCTATAGTTTTAATTACAGAGGAACCATTCCTTTCTCTTTAACCAAGACTACATATTATTATTGTTCTCCAATTATTATTATTAGCACCAGGTAACTATGCATTTTAGTAGTTTAAATTTCTTATAAAAGAAAAAAATGAGGTAAGTTAAGGCACCAGGCTATTAACCAGGAGACTGAGTTCTAATTCTGCCTTAGACAAGGGGGACTGCTGGGTGACTTTGGGCCAGTCACTTTGTCCCCACCCAATTCACTTCACAGGGTTGTTATGGGTAAAAATAGGAAGAGTTTTAAGTATGTCTGCTGCCTTCAGTTACTTATAAAAATAATAAATGCAGGATAAAAAAATATTTAGGAAGAATCCTGTAGGCACCAAACATGATCCCAAAGGGCCTTGGTTGGTTATATTTTGTTGTTGTTATTAAAAAGGCCTTGGTTCTGATGAGATTCCAAAGCTAATATTTTCTTTATTGAGTGAACGTTTTTACAGTTATGACAGTCATTAAGGAACCCAGCTAAAAAAGAAGTTTCCCCTTACTTTACTAGGAAAATGTATTACTTAAGCTTTCTGCATACTCCAAAATGGATCAGTTTTATGGGTATTTTGTACTATGGTTAGTTTATAAAATCTTGCAGTGGTAGCTTTTATTGGGTAATATTGGTTATGTGTGGATAATAGCTTGCTTTCTGAGAAATGAATAAAGCTCTGTGCATTCCTCCCTCAATAATGAAAATCAAATTATAAACATTTAATTAGAGTTTGGCAAAATGTAGTTATATCAGTTTTGAAATAATTCAAAATAATAAATCGATTTTAAATGATTTAATATCTTAGTTTATTTATAAACTATTAACGTTGCTTTCCTACCTAGGTTAAAATTGAAAAGTAAGCGTAGTTAAAATGTTCTTGTTTTGATTGTTCATCTGGAAAGACAAGAAGTAAAATGGCTACTGAGGTCTGGACTCTTACTTTTTATATATATATTTAAGTCAGCAAATTTGTTCTTGTTAAAAAACGAAAATCATTGCTATAGTTGATGTTGCAGTCTCAGAATAGTGTTTATCAAACTCTTTCAGTGCTTGTTTCTCTTCTTAACACCAACAGATCATGTTGAACTCCTTGCACAAGTATGAGCCTAGAATTCACATAGTGAGAGTTGGTGACCCTCAGCGAATGATCACCAGCCATTCCTTCCCAGAGACACAGTTTATAGCTGTGACGGCTTACCAGAACGAAGAGGTAGGCATGGTAGAGCCAGCATAGATTGCTCTCCTTCAAAGTAGTAAAGGGACATGGAGTGAGAAGGGGGGTGTTAAAATTAGGGGTATGCTGACTGTTTACAAGAATTATGCTACAAAGGAGATGCAGTAGTTGTTCACTTCTAATGGGGATTTAAAGAAATAAAACTGCTGGAACATAGGAGAAATGTCTTAATCATAAACAGAATTTAGCAACCAAGTAAGATAGATACAATTCCATGTTACTGGTTTATTTTAGCCATTAAAAAAACCACACTACTCTTGTTATACTTGAAGGAGAATATCAAGAGGTCTTTTCAACGAGAAGCATCCTGCTCTTTGAGTAAAACAAAACAAAACAAACAAACAAAAAAGAGGTTCTTTGATATTTTTGCTTGTTTGGAAAATGTTTCAGTTAACCTCAAGACTTTATCAGTAATCACCTCTTTATTTGGTTTATATTACTAAGCACACTTTAATTGCAACTTAACACCACTGGATTATATGGAATTGATTTCCAAGGAGATTTATACAGGACCAGGACCTGAGACACAATGGGCTTATTCAACGAATCTGATGAAAAGATAACAAAGGTGTATTGATTCTCAATACATGTTATCATTTTTTAATGTAGAAAATAGCTGTATTATGCAAATTGTTTTTAAAAAATTACTTTGAATCCAAACAGTTTTGATCATTGACAGCACTAAGCAATTTATCACAATATACAAACTGAAAGATTGTTTAAAACGTATATTTTTAAATATACAGCTGAATTGTCCTAATCAATGAAGTAATAGGAGGCCTACCATAGATACATTTATTCTGAACTCTTATTCTTTGTCATGTTGTGACCCTTCTATAAAAATAATAACGGTTAATTTTTCTGTACAACACTTTTTCCCTCTCTGCTGTTTTGTGTCTGCATTAGCTTCTAATATTTATTACTGCTTACTTTGATTCCATCAAAACACATAGAGGGTTTAGCGTTGATTATATAGTAACTCATTATGCTTTAATAGATTCTGAATGAATGTTTAGGTCCTCCAGAGAGAGAAATAAAGTTCCCGTCTGTAAACACAACTTCCATGTTGAAACCTGCATGATGAATTGTATTGAGGTTAAGGTCTTATGCTAAATTTGTTAAGTGCTAATGATTTTCCAACTAATTTTTAAAGATCATATTAATGTACAGCATGCTAAAGTCTAGCAAGATTAAGTGGTTTATCTTCTGTTAATTGTTTATGTAAGATAGTTTCAAAGTTTTTAGGATGGGTCTATATTTCACTGAATAATGGGCAAAACTGTGATATAAATCCTTTGCATTTAAATTCTCCATGCTAAAACAATAGTTCATTTCTTAATAAAATAATCATTTGTTCTTCTATCCCCTGTTCTTACCCGGAACCTGACACTTTTTATAACTGTTTTTAGGGTATCCTCCCTCCACTCTACGTCCCTTTTATGTACTTCCTTAATAGGATAATAAAACCAGGTATCTTAGTAATGCAAAGAGGGGACATTGTAGAGGATTTCAAAGCTTGCTCTTGCAGCCTTAGTAGTTTTAATAATTTCATTCTGGGCTTTTCCCCACCAGAATTAATTGCAAACACCTTAGTGGAATTAGCAGTACTGCTGCTGAATTAACATTTCAATTATCAATGAAATAATTAAAATTACATTTGAATTTGAAATATTTTCTTCATTTTTTGTAGATAACAGCATTAAAGATAAAATATAACCCCTTTGCAAAAGCTTTCCTTGATGCAAAAGAAAGGTGAGAGCTGTTGTTTGCTTTTAATTGCATTTACAGACTGCATTTCATTAGGCTGTTTAATATTTTTGCTAACAAATTGTGCTTCTTTGACAGAAGTGATCACAAAGACATGATGGATGAAGTGGGAGACAGTCAGCAATCACAATATTCACAATGTATGTCTAAACTCTCTCCTGAAAGTTATATTTTTGTTATACCATTGTCATATGGAAAACCCTTAAAGCAGTTTTGTTCCAGTATCAATTCCATTTTGTTATGTAGTTATGAACATTATTCATGAATATAAAATGCATGAACATATATTTCATAAAATATAATCTTCACCAACAATTTGTATCTTTTAGAAGGCTTTCTTTTTTTGAAAAAAAAAGGGCATACTTCAATATACTTTAGCCTGAGAAGTGGTATTATAATTTTACATTCCTGATGCCAAAGACTGTAAATACTGTAATGTTCTTGACCTATTTCTCTTATTGAATATTGAGAACCAAGAAAAAATGATTAGAGATGAAGGAACATGCTTTTACTTTGGGAGATTCCACATTCCTGGTCCTCTAGATATTTTAAGGCAGTGATTTTCAACCTTGGGTGGACTTCAATTCCCAGAGTTCCTCAGTTAGCACATCGCTTGAAGTTGCCAAGGGCTGAGAAGCACTGTTTTAGGGTATCAGATGATTAAGCAGTGAAATGTATCGTGATTTTGAATGGACTCATAGCACAGTGGTTGAATGTATACTTTTGAATGCAGCAGTTCCCTGGTTCAATTACTGTCATTTTCAAGTAGAATTCGAAAAATTCCTGCTAATTTGGGAAAACCACCGCTAACCAGTCTCAAAAATACCTTGTGATGCAGACTAAAAGTGTGACTTGGAATTGTAGAAACTTGCCCTCTGCTGTTTTCCTCATAGGCATTTCAAAAAATAGGACTTTATGCTTAAAAATGTAGAAAAGCGATTTTCTTAAAGCACCTAAAATAATTAACCATAAATTAAGTGGGAGAAGAAAAAAACTGGTGAAATTTGGTATTTATAATCTGTTTCATTTGTTCAAATGTATCAATCAGTTGATCAAATGTATCAATCCATGTAAAGTCTGGAATCTCCCTACTGAAATCTCACTGATGTTTTTCAGACAGAGTTCAATAATCTTTGAGACAGGGATTGTTGCCAACAGCGCAAACTTTTAAAGAGGACCAGAAGCCTGATTAGGTTAATTAGGAGTATTAGCAGAACCCTTCCTTTTGTCTAAGTTTCACACTCTGAGTATCCAGAATTACTGTGCTGCTCTCTGAATATCTCCCCTGTAATCACAACGATGTAAGAAATGACAGAATATATAGTCTGACCTTGCAGGCTCAATTCCTATTCTTCCTTATCAATATAGTAAAATTCCACGCAGATTGTAACTAAGATGGTTTCCATCATGACAAAGATTTTGTCATTCTCCCACTCTTCTCTCCATAAAGACCCCTGACCAATACTGATATCCTACCGGTTCGGCCTGGTTCAGCCGAACCAGTGAGTATAATTAGGGGTGGTTCGCCAAACCAGCAAAAACCACCTCTGGCTGGCCCTGTCCACCTGCCCCCGCCTACACCATTCCCTTTTTTTAAGCTCAACTGATTCATGCGGCAGAACTAGTAGCCGCGCAAATCAGCTGAGCTCCAGCTTTTGAAGCTCAGGGAACACGCTGTTCCCATCTATTTCTGCTTGCTGGAGCAGCGGAGGCTCTTTCTCTGGGCTCCATGGAGGCTGCAAAGCCCAGAGAAACAGCTTGCATGCTGCTCTGGAGAGCAGAAATAGATGGAAACAGCATGTTCCCTGGCCTTCAAAAGCCATGCACATGCACACGCATGCGCACAAGCCAGGCAAGCCAAGCCAGCTTCTCCATTGCTCAGTTGTTTGGTGTTGGCTGGGGGTGGAGAAGGAGGTACTTACCAGAGCAGGCCATTGCTTATGGGCAGACCCACACCAAGTCTCCAACCCAAACCTGGCAGGGGACTGGGACACACTGTCCGGTGCCCAACAGTGGCCTGCTTCAGTAAGTGCCTCCTCCACCTGCAGCTAACATCGAACAATTGAGCAATGGAGAAGCCAGCTTGGCGTGCCTGGCTTATGGGTGTACACGTGCACGGACTCTCATTTTCAGCGAACCGGTGGTAGGATTGCTTTATTTATTTATTTATTTATTTATTTATTTATTCATTCATTCATTCATTCATTCATTCATTCATTCATTCATTCAT
>JANHFR010003423.1:26791-39023 GCA_032468015.1 Mimophis mahfalensis
ATTCATCTGTCGAGTAGCTCGTAAGTAGAGGAACCACAGTATTGCTCATTTTTATTTACTTGTTGCTGCCTTACACATTTTTGAATAAAAACCTGAATGAAATTGTGAAACATTATAGAATTAACTGTCTCAAGCACCTGTGTTGTGAGTTTAAGAATTTTATTTTATTCTCCATGCTTTTGAACACCTAGAATCATCTGGCTGTCTAGCTCTGCAAGCTAAACTATCATGACTTTAGTACTTTATGGGCAGCCAACAAATTTAATAAATCATTGTGTGGACCTCAACTCACTCCTTTTGTTTAATTAAACCAAGTAAGAGTGTGGATGCTCTGAATCAATTCTTGGTTAAAATTGGATGAAGGCCAATAAAATTTGATTTAATCAAAACAAAATAGAGATACTAATAAGACTAATTAGGCAATGGTCAGCTATTCTGGAATAGATTGCAGTAATGCAAGAACATCAGATTGGTAGTTTAAGGATCCGTTGATAATCTTTGGATCCACCATGCTTTGCCATTCAGAGGCAGAGGTACCCTTAATGGAGTGTCTTATATATCATCAGATTGATACATGAACTGCTTCTGTTGAAAGAGTTTATTAGTTTATTCCAGTAAATTATGCCAGGGTGAATTATTAGAATTTGCTGCACAGAACATGCCTCTAAAATTGCATGAAACTATTATTAGTCTAAAATATTACCACTTTTGCAAATTATATCCAGTTCTGATTTAAAGTTTTAATCTTTCAAGTACCAAGTGACTGGCACCCTGATCCCCATATTTAACTCCCGTGATCCTGTTGTAATTGGCTATATATTGCATTTCTGTGTACCATTATAAATGAATTTGAAGAAGTAAGCACTTTTTTTCAGTGCATTTAGAAAGGAATGGAAAAAACAAAGGGGAAACAAAACTAAATGGATATGAGGTGAAAGGAAGAAGTAGCTAGATAAGGAAGAATAGAAAAAACAAGCAAAGCCCAATTAAAGCATTAACAATAGTTCACTACAGTGGTAAATGGGTCTTCCTAAGCTCTTCTAAAAGCTAGTCTTTAGGCTAACCTTAGAAAGTAACCATAGCTTTCAATACGGATGGTTGCATCCTGAACAGTGGTGGGATTCAATTTTTTTTACTGTGGGTTCTGTGGGCGTGGCTTAATGGGCGTGGCTATGCTGTCAGCCAATCAGAGGTGGTATTTGCCAGAGTCAGCCAATCGGAGGTAGTTCTCTGAACCAGTCAAAATTATCGCTACCGGTTCTCCAGAACCTGTCGGAACTGGCTGAATACCACCTCTGATCCTGAAGCTCCATCAGTTTATACCACCTGTCCTATACCCAACAAATGCAAGGGATTCCTTCCCCAGTTTACAGTAGTTGTTAGGAATGGGGAAAACTTTTGTTAGAAAAAAAAGGATTAGGGTTAGGAAAGATCTGTGCTTGGACCACATGCTGTGGTCAAGTACAGATGCTGCTGATGTTGGGACCGGTAATAGTATTCTCTAGTATACATGGAGGTATGGAAAGATGTAGCAAAGGAGCAAGGAAGAAGGGTTGGTTCTTTGGGGAGAGGCAGTGCAGGAAAGAAAAATAATCCCTTTTGCTCCTTGTTCCGTCAGCTGCATTTGGCATTAGGAGAGAGAGGTAGGCAAGGTGGCTGAGGGGAACCCACAGTAGGAATAGTGATGATGTCATTTAAGTTGTTCCATAGGGTCAGTATTCTCCTAAGACAAGAAAAACAGGTTGCCTATTGGGGAGGTTTTGATCTCTCTGGCAGGCAAAGCAAAAATGATGACACAAATATAGGTTCCCTCTGTACAACGCAAAGACTTCCCATACAGCACGGGTGTCAAACTTGATTGTGTCATATGGCATATTGTGACATTTTTTGTTTTTGTGGAGCCAGGGTGGGCGTGGCCTGCATATGACGCATCCAGCCTGCAGGCCACCAGTTTAACAACAAGAAAGTAGCTTGTTCCATTTTCTTAGCATTAATATTAATTTCCTGTTGGATCCCCTTGATCTGCAATTGGCTTCAGCAGTCAGATGGCCTTGAAATGATTCCCTTGATGTGAGAAAATGTTTTTAATCAATAATAAGCAACTGCCTCAAAGCCATTGGGGCCTATGTATCCACATAGCATCTTGTCTGTGATTGGAAGCTAAGCAAGTTGAGATTAGGTTAATATTTGAATGGGAGGCCAGCAGGGGAATTGCAGGTTTTAGGAAGTTGAAAAACCATCCAGTGTGGATAAGTCTAGATATTTCTGAGCTAAAATATCTGAAACAAAACAGCCCACCCCCCCCAATGTTGAAAGCCTTCATCAGGTATATACAAAGGTATTCAAAGAATAAGACTTGGATCGATTTTTTTCAGTCTTTCAATATAATATGAATCCCAGTATCTTTCACAACTTCTGTCTACTTCATCAGAACTTGGAGAGAATTAGTTTTGCTTCTTGCATGCATGTACAAGTAGTTTTTCCTTTTTTGGGGGGGAGAATGTATCAACCACAGTGCCTAGCTGAAGGACGCGGCGGCTCAGGGGCTAAGACTCTGAGCTTGTCGATCAGAAAGGTCAGCAGTTTGACGGTTTGAATCCCGAGTGCTGAATAATGGAGTGAGCTCCCATTACTTGCCCCACTTCTGCCAACCTAGCAGTCTGAAATTATGTAAAAATGCAAGTAGAAAAATAGGGACCACCTTTGGTGGGAAGGTAACAGCGTTCTGTGTGCCTTCGGTATTTAGTCATGCCGGCCACATGACTATGGAGGCGTCTTCGGACAGCGCTGGCTCTTCAGCTTTGAAACAGAGATGAGCACTGCCCCCTAGAATTGGGAATGACTAGCAGGTATGACTAATATTGATGCTACATTTCCAGATGGTACATGCATCAAACTGTATTTTGAATAGATAATGCTTCCAACAAATACAACAAAAAGATAGCAACTTAACAACAAATCAACAAAAAGGATGCTAGCCTGAAACTCTTCTGAATTAACCCAGACTCTACTTTATTGATTTTTTTTCCTACATAGAAAATATTACTCTCAAAAAACATCCTCTTTCAGCCACTGTGAACATTCTACATGCTTGCTATGTGGAATGAAGTTTTTCCACCCTCAAAAACTCTACTTGCCCTAGAGCAGGGGTGTCAAACTCACAGTGGCATGGTGTCACAGTGGCATCATGTGACATATCACAACTCCCCCCCTTTGCTAAATCAGGTGTGGGCGTGGCCAGCACATGACTTGCTCATGGGCCACGTTTGACTCCCCCTCCCCTGCCCTAGAGCCCCAGAGGATTTGAGTTTGAATTTGAATGTCAACAAAGCTCTGTAATGTAGTAGGTGTACTAAGTATTTCCCATGATAAGAAACCTGGCCTTTTTTCTTTTGAAGCAAACTAATCTAGAGATATTAACCTTTACAGCTTACTCGTTTTGGGTTACTTGCTAAAGGCAGGATGAGGGGGGAAAAAATACATTGAGAGTACTGATAAAAGCATGATCTGTTCCTGATTTTTCTAAGGCTGATTTTCAGAAGCTATTGAAAATGTTTCACTGTGACTGCAATGCCTGCTTGCACTGAAATTAATCAAGAGACATATGGCAAGTTAATCAATTATACCAAAGTTCTACAGTAATTGTTTTTATCTTAATGACATCCAGGGATTTTATATAACCCTTCTCCTCCTAATCTGATCCTGAATTAATTTTATGAACTTCTTTGCAACAATATTTTTGCACTATCATTTGTATAATAGGGTGGGCCTCCTCAGGGTGCTGTCAGCCAGACAATATCGGCTGGCAACCCCCAGGGGGAGAGCCTTCTCTGTGGGTGCGCCTGCCCTTTGGAATCAACTCCCCCTGGAACTCCAGTTGGCTCCTGACCTCCAGTCCTTCCGCCGCAGCCTAAAAACCTGGCTTTTTCAACTGGCCAACCTGGACTGAGGGGGGGTGTAGGGTTTTACGGGTTGTATGTCTAGTTATTATTGGGAGGTTTATTTAATTTGTTTTTAACTTTTGTACTCTGTGTTTTTAGTGTAAGCTGCCCTGAGTCCTTCGGGAGAGAGGGTGGCATAGAAGTCCTAATAACAATAACAATAATAACAACAACAACAATAATGATACAAGCAAATTATGCTTTTTGTGTGATGTCATAATTATGCAAAGGTAAAATCGATACAAATGACAGTTGACATCTTTTGCATTACTTTCATGCTTTTTTCCTGCAACTGCTTTTTTTAAAACCCGGGTTTGCCTACTTTTTCTGTCAACTAAATCCTGTTAAACAAATAGAAAGAGTAAGAGTAAGAGATTTCAGTGTTCATTGTGTCAGCTTCGTGACATTCATATTCTCTACTTCTAACAGAAATTTTATTTAGAGAAGTTAGCTATAGTGATATTTTTTTCTTATATATGTACATTTGATTTATATTTGGTCCATCAAATGGTTCTTGTAAGCATACAAAAATAATTATTATTTTTGGGAGCATACTGATTTCTTTAGTGAAAATGTTGCTAATGCCAAAAGGGCAAGTTAGATTATGCCCGTTTCCCTCCCTTTAATATCTGGCAGAGCAGATATTAAACTTGAAATCCATATTTATTTATTTTTTTTAATAAAGGCTGATTCCTTGTGTGCAAATTTTACTTGACTTTGAGCTTAATTCTACCATACCACAACAGTAATTGCCTATTGTGATTATAAATTTTGGAAATTGTAGCCCCTAAAAAGGACTCCGTGAGCAAAGGATAACTTCTGGTTCTTCAGTCTGAAGGTTAGGGTTCACAGCTTCAAAATAAGTGAAGATACTAAAGTAACTTACAATTGTATTAAAACAGGCTTTCTTGATTAGAAACTTTAGCTAATTGAAGATTTCCTCGTTTGTTGTACCAGATGCAAAAGTATGACGTTTATGGGACTTGTAATCATCCAAATGAAATTTTATGAAATCAAAATCATGCAGCTATAATTCGTAGTACATTTTGTGCATATAGTATATTTTATATCTGTGTGCTAAAGACAGTTTCTTGCATTTCACGCACAAAAAGAGGTGTGTTTGAGTTAGCAGAATTCATTTAAATAAAAAAAATGTAACTTTAAATCATATTATAAGTTAGCTCAAGATATATATTCACATGTATATTGATAAAATCTGAGCTGTTAGGAAAATGATTTTGGGATTGTAATGAAAACATCAATCTGGAATCTGATCTGTGAAAAAAGAAAAATTACTACTGGAGGTTTTTTTTTAAAAATAAACAAGTTTATTTTAGAATAACTGTAAAAAAAAACCTGTGTGATAACGGTGCCTGGAATACTATACACTGCTGCCTGCACTTCAAAAAGGTACTAAAAACAGCAAATGACCAGAATAATGAATACAATTAAACTATGGATGTGGCAGTGTTGGTATTGGCACTAAGTTATCTTTCTTGCCCTTTTCATGGGGTAGATGGTGGAATGAGAGACTTTGCTTGGAGTAGAACACCCAGAGAGTAACCTTGTTTTTATTGGTCCGTTTGGAGACTATTAATTGCTGTAAGTTGTTTCCTACGTGTTTTCTGCTATACATTTCTCAGGCCAGCTTCAGACTGCTTTTTAAGGGACTGATGGATAGAAAGATTATAGAATGGAAGGCTACTCTCTGTCTATCTCCCCTTCATATTTCTGAACAGTAGCATCATTTCAAGGACCATAGCAAAACAAATCTGGACAGTCATAGCACATTAATTTACAAGTAGGAATTAGACATACATGATAATTTAATTAAATTGTTTCTTATCCCTCACAGACTTCTATCTTAAGAAAGGTTAGGACCTTTCCAGTTGGGAAAGATGCAGATTTCCAGTCATAAAACAGATCCTACTTCCGGCTTTTTGCTCCTTTAGTAAATATTTGTCATTACTTTGATGAATAATTCTGGAACCATTATCATGTATGTATTATATCATCATGAATGTCATTTGTAATAGGAATCCAGATTTTTTTGCAATAGGACAGTATGGGGTAAACAGAAAAGAAGGTCAGGTCAGTTGTGCTGCTGAGGAAATTTTATAAGCCACTCTAAAACAATATAAAGCTATATCTCCTGTTTATTGAGGTACAAAAAGTTATCGCAAACAGAGCAATTAGGTATTGACTTTAACAATGGAAGAAATAGAATTTTTAGCGTTTTACATTTCATGTCGGAATTGGCTGTGAAAATTTAAAATGCACAGGAGTATATGGACTTCAAAATGGGTTATACAGTAAGTAGTTAAGTGAAAATAGCCCAAGTGCATGATTTAAATAGATTCAGGATTAAAACCAAATTACCATAGAAAGGCTGAAGAGCTGCTTGGAAAACAAAACTCTTGAGATCAACAGATATATTCCTCTAGTTTCATTTTGTATAGACCTTCTTTCTTTCTTTTTTTGACTCATTCTAAGCAACTGAAAGCAAAGCTTTAATACCAATGAAATAGGGTGGAAATTTTGTCCCACTCTCATATTTATGTGTACTTGTGAGCAAAAGAGGGTTTACTTGGGGGACAACCAGACTTGGGTTTAGCCCTGCTTGTGGAGAAGATTGAATTTTCCCTCTCTCTTATCATTCATCACTGTACTTGGTCTTGGCTTCATTTGGATGAAGGAACTTCTGTTTATTAGCAACAAGTACCTTTACAGAAGTGAATCCCAATATTGTCTTTAATGGGATAGTTTGCAGAACCATTTGAGGGAACACTTATCTTCCTCTTTCCCACAATTCCGGTTATCTTTTTGTGGCAAGAAAGTGATATTGATAAAAGACCCCAACAGACAGTCGGAATCTTCAAATATTAAAGATGTGAAGTGGGATGGGGAGATTGTCCTATAAGCAGTAGGACAAAGCTGTCCATACTTGGCTGAAAGATGAACTCTGATTGGCTAATAGCTGTGTTCGTTTATTATACAGGAAGGAGAGTCAGTTGGTTCTCTGTCACTCCAAACGTCTTTTACAGTATATCAAATCAAGCAGGGCTTGGTCCCTGTAACTTTGTCTGTTTAACTTATGTGGGTAACATAATTTTAGACCTGCTTAACAATGGCATTTAAAAATATGTGGTATTCCTGATTTTTAAAGTAAAAAACAAAATATAAGAATATGCTAATTGGAACAAAATAAAATCTCAAAATCACTAGGAATATTAATTAGAGTTTCAACTATGTAAGTAGAACTAAACTGGGAACTGAGCTTTATCTTAACTTCTGTTTTTACAGGGGTGTCAAACTGGCAGCCGATGCGTCACGTGCAGGCCACATCCACCTCTGCGAAGGGAAAAAAGTCACGATGCATCACATGATGTCAATGTGACGTGGTGAGTTTGACACCCATGTTTTAGAATAATGATTTGAATAATAGCCACTTGTCCCCTGACTAAAAAATACGATGAAAACTAGATAAAATACTGGATATGATACTTACAAGGATTTTGCGTGCCAGCATCCCATAAGTCTTCCACAAACTTTCAGGAAGTTTTGACTAAACTTTCACAGTTTTTGATATAAATATCGGACCATATTTCCTGTTGCTGATAGAATCTTCGTAAATGATTTGGATGAGGGAATATAGAAGGAGAACTCATTTAATTTGAGGACACAAAGCTGGCAGGAATAGCCAACACCCCAGAAGGATCTCAACAGATTTGAACACTGGGCCCTAGCTAACAAAATGAAATTGAATGGAGAGAAAAGTAAGGTTTCACACTTCGGCAGTAAAAACCAAATGTAAAGGTAGAGAATAATTTGAAATTTAGCTGAGGTGAAATCTGCTAGAGTACAGGTGTCAAACTCATGGCATCACATTGTCATCATGTGATGTATCACAACATTTTTCCCCTTTGCAGAGCTGTGTGGGTGTGGCCTGTGCATGACACATCCAGCTCATGGGCCTCCAGTTTGACATCCCTATGTAGAGGAATCTTGGAATCCTAGATTGTCCTAGTGGGCAACCACTTAAATATTCTGGAAAGAGTGCAGAGAAAACAAACAAACATAGATGAGTAGGAGGCTAGAAGCTAAACCATGAAGAATGATTGCAGGAATTGGGTATGTCTGTGTTTAATGAAAAGAAAGTGAAATTATAGCAATATTTCCAATATCTGAGGGGCTTCCACAAAGAAGAGAGGCTCAACCAATTTTCCAAAGAAAAAATGGCAAAACAAGAAGCATTCAGTAGAAACTAATCAAGAAAAGAAGCAACCCAGAATTAAGCTGTCAAATTTCTTGACAGAACAATTAACCAGTGGAACAGCTTGCCTTTAGAAGTTGTGAATGGTTCATGGTGGAGGTTTTTAAGAAGAGATTGGACCATCATTTGCTTGAAATTGTATAGGGTCTCCTACCTGAGTTGGATTAGATGACCTCAGAAGCCTTCCAATCTATGAACTTGCTAATAGAATGCCCTGATTAGCATCAGTAGACCCCAGATTTCCTCAGTTATCCTTGAGTGCACCTTTATACACTTGAACAGGTGAAACTTCTTGCTGTACAAAGATGTGATGGAAAAACTTTACCTGTTGGCTGGTTGCCTCGCTTGTGGGAGGGAAGAAACCCATTTGCGTTCAAACAGTGATTGTTGAGTTTGGGCATTTGCCCTTTCCAATGCAGCTTCCTTTTCTGTTGATATAATTTATTCCTTGAATATCATAAGCTTATCCAAGGTCATGGAATGCTGAGTTTATGGGTGCCTCTTGTAGCATTCACCTTGTTTGGAAGTTCAGCCAATTGAAATATTCTTTTCCTTGTGGTTGCTAGCAGGCATCCTGCTTCTGGTGGGTTACTGAAGTGGGAGGACCTTCCTCCTTCTGCTTCTTCCCTCTTGCAGCTGAGTGTTTTTGCCACAATTGGCTCAGATTCTTTAAAGGGCAGCACTTTGCTTCTCAGTATACCACAAAGAAAGGGAGCAGCATTTCCATTACTTTAAAGGTGAGTGTGGAGAATATCTTGATTTGGGGCATTTTTGTGCGACTGGCTTTTTAAACAAGTTAATCTTTGGGAAAAGTTTCTAGCTTTATATACAGGTGAAAGAACTTTTTTTTTTACATTCAACTTGTCTTTAAGAATTAGGTTTTTAGCAGCAATAAATATTTTCAAAATAAAGTTACAGGTTTGAATTTTCCCTTTGAAGTGAAAGTTGCAGTCTTGTATCTGTATTCAGATGCGACACATTGAACTCAATGGAATATCTACATAAAGAAGTACATAGAGTGTATATTTTGTAGGATAGGAGATACCATATTTACAATGTGTATTAATAACTAAGAGCTATTAAGAGGTAATATATAGTTTTGAATATGATAATTATTTAGGCAATTATTGTAAGTATAGTCTCCAGGGCAGCCTTTCCCAAATGTAAGCCTTCTAAAAGCATTGAAATGACTGAAGTTAATTAATCAAAAATCATATTTAGGTTACATTGGACTCCCAAAATAATATATTGAAAGGATAGAGATCAGAATTTTTTTTTATGCTGAGAGTGTAAAAAAATTAAAGAGTCATCGATCACATTGTATGGTCATATGATCATTTAATAACTTTTTGGGATTGTGTACTAATGTATATTTGTAGATTTATGGCAAAATCTTTTAAATGTTTTAAATGTTAATGTAATGTTGTATTTTATACCAAAGCTTTGGAATTTGACTTTTTTAGAAGGAGTGGTAATTGTATCAATTGTTGTATTAAATTGGGAAAGTGAAATTATTCTAGATGTCAAGGAATGTTTGCTGTATCTGATGTATCTGTTTTGGAAAAGGCAACATTTTTGAATAAAGGGATGTAGCAATATGTGTCATTATGGTGGAGATTTTGTGATATCTCACAATAATCTTATTTTGCTTATAGTATTTAATTCATTGGTAAACCAGTAACTTTTATACTGATATATATAAAATATAAGATTTTTTTTGTATCTTCAGTTTGTATTTTAAATTTTTATTTTCTTGTAAGAGTAAAGATAGTTGGTTAAGAAAAGTAAAGATATCAAACATTTAAAAAAATTATGTAGCTTTTGGCTACTCCAGATAAAGTAATTGATGTGGGAATACTGAGTGACCACTTTAGCAGCTGCTTTTTTAAATTAGTTGCAGTTATCCAAGTTATGTTTAAAGCATGAGCAATGAGGTAGCTCAGCATACACAGAAAACAGCAAATTGGTGGAAACAATTTTGGGAAGCATTTTCTGTTGGGTATAACAATGTTTACTGTTGTGTTTTAAGAGTTTGGATTAGAGCCCTACAAATTACCACTCACCCTGTTTAGTTAAGAAAATAACATTTAAAACATTAAAAGATTTTAAGAAAATGTTTTTTTTTTTAAAAGAAACATGCTAAGAAGGAAGACAATTCAAGACATGGTTTGAAGAAAAGTTTACTGGAAAATTATATTAAAAAGATAGTGATACACCTGTATTAATGATTGTTCCTCTAAAGCATGCCACATTATATGCTTTAGCAAGGTTCATTTGTACTATGCAGTAAGACCAGGTTTAGCTGTGCTTATTAAACTAAAATTGCATGGGTTTTCTCAGTGCTAAATAGTGAGTGAACCATGTTGTATAAGCAGTGGCTAAGCCAAATCAAAAATAATTTGGCGTGCTTTGTAAACCCCACGCTGTTTACATATCTTTGGGTAAAATAGTAAGACTGGTAGAAATTACATTTGATGGCTGGCTAGAGAAATATTGTTTTTAAACCAGTGGACTGCTGCTTAAAGAACTCATTTGTGGATTGCAGTGCACTTGAAAATAACATGGGATAGATTATAACAAACGTCCATGTTTTTGCACTTCCGAAATCAGCCTGTACTTAAAAACCTTAATCATCCTTTATAAACAGGGAATGTGTAAATCAACTGAAATTTAAGTTAATCTTTATTAATATCCTTACTATAGCTGAAGACTATGATTACATATATAGTTATATGGCTTATTAAAGGCTGCACTTTTGCTGTACAGGAAAACTTAGGCTATTACGATTTAGAGTTTAGACAGTTTGTATCATCTATTGCAGTGGTTCTCAACCTGTGGGTCGGAACCCCTTTGGAGGGCGAACGACCCTTTCAAAGGGGTCACCTAAGACCATCAGAAAACATGTATTTCAATACAAATACAGGTGTATGTGAAAATAATTTTATGGTTGGGGTCACCACAACATGAGGAACTGTATTAAAGGGTTGCGGCATTAGGAAGGTTGAGAACCACCGATCTATTGCATTAAGGCTCCTCCTAAATGTTACATTGCATTATGAAGACATTCCAGAACATCTTGTGAGACTGTCTGGGAGTGGGAGTGGGATGAAGAACAACAAAAAAACATTGGATGACTTTTGGTGCTACAAATGATAGTAGTGATTAAGAATTAAAATATTACAGAGCATTACTAATTTGTCTAAGAGTTAGGCATTTGTTTGTTTTTTTCTAGTCAGAAGAGGCTGATAGTGTTGGCCTGGATGAGTGCAAACAAACTTCATATAGGTATGATGAAGATGGTGTTGGGACTTTAAAAGTTTGCGCAGCTTCCAGCCTTATAAAATTTGAACATTGCTAAAAATCTAGTGGTTTTCCCAAGACACAGGATGGACTGGCTGTGGACTCTGGTATGGTTTAATGCAGTTTAATTTGGTTTAACATTCTGGTTGGTTGTTCCGTCTTATTTTTTGGGGTGTGTGTGTGTGTGGTCCAGAAGAAGAGCCTTTTTCTGTGGTCCCTGAACTGTGGAATATCTTGCCCTTGAGGTCAGATTGCATCCACTCTTTTGGCTTTCCAAAATGCCTTGGAGTCATGGCTGTGCCAATTAGCGTCCGGTCCCAATGAGGCTGTGGCACTTTGGGGTGGTTAATGGAGTACATAGTACTCCACTCTTTCCTTTGCTCCCTCCCCCTCTATCCTGTTGGTTTTATTTTAATTCGTTGTTAAATTTAAAATTCTTACTTATTGTTTTAATGTTTTATAATGCATTTTATTCAATGTTTGTAAGATGCCTTTTGTGAAAAGGATGGCATATAAGATGAATGAATGAATGAATAAATGAATGAATGAATGAATTTGTAAGCCACTCTTGGTTATCAAGGAGTCAGTTGGTCTCAAAATTGGATTAAATAAATAGTCTGCTGGCCTGGATGGAAATATGCATTGTAATCTTATCTGCTGAGTCCAGAAATAATAATAATAATAATAATAATAATAATAATAATAATAATAATAATAA
>JANHFR010003423.1:51763-62236 GCA_032468015.1 Mimophis mahfalensis
AAGTTGAAGATGTTAAAATATGGGAAAGGCGTGCCCTGCCCCCCCCCCCGCATGCATCCCACTCCCCCGTGCACACGTGCCCCCCCACATGCATGCACCGGAGACACTGCCGGGTGTTCGGCGGCCTGTGGCGGCCTCCCTAGTGGCTTCTGCTGCGGGCCAGGTGAATGGGGGGTGGGGCCAAACTGCCCACCCCCCAAACAGCAGGAGAGGCACTTGGGAGGCCGCCACAGGCTGCTGAACACCGGCAGCTTCGCCCGATGCCCTGGTCCCACCTCACCCGACCCTGGCACCTCACCACCGCTCACCTGGGCTTCAGGGAATACTCTGGGATTCCCCAAAGTCCAAGTGATCAACGGAGTGCACTGGGGTCTGGGGAGGAAGGGGAGGAAATCCTCCCCTTCCTCCCAGCGTGTTCTGTTGATCAGCTGGGCCTGGGCTTCCACCCTGCTCGGAATAGTGTGTGTGGCGTGCTCGCGGGTGCTCGTGTGTATTGGGGGAGTGCCTCAAAGTCAGAGAAAATACAGAAAATTTAAAAAAAATATGGGGTGAGGCCAGGAAAGAGAGGAAAAAACAGGATTTCCCAGCCAATCCAGGAAACTTGACAGCTATGTTTGAGGTAAATAATATACCCAAGATATTTTTAGATAATGGCTGTTAATCCAAGATTACCAGATATCTCTAGAGCAGTGGCCCAACCCTTTGGGCACCAGGGACCAGTTCCATAGAGAGAGGCTTTCCTGCAGACCAGAGGGGCATGGTTTCGTGTGCTGACTGCATCCTGCAGATGGGTCTTCGTTTTATTGTGTGGCATGCTTGTGTAGAAGTTTTCACAATCACAGTCTTTGAAGATATCCCACCTTTCAATAAATATTCAAGTGACATTTAATATTTCCTTATCAGAAATACTTTATGTGGTCTCTTGTACCATAAGATTAATGCATTTCCCCATATTGATTTAAGATGAGCCACTGAGAAGAGACCATCCTTGACAACAACTTCCTTTAATGAGTTTTCCTCCCTAGGAATTCATGCTATGATGCTTAGCCTTCACCACCTGTTTGAAAAAAAGCTACCTAAGCAATGACATAAGAGGTGCAGTGCAAATACCAATTCTTGGCACTTAAATGTGGAATGCATGTTAGCTAAGCTGTCAACCCACATAGTTTCAGCGTGCACTAAAATATGTTGTGGCTCTGAAACACATGAACAAAAATCTCATTTAATAAGCCTTTTAGGGAGTGTAGCATTGCTTTTGGAAATCTGAATAGTCTGCAGAGCAGCAATAATTGACACACTGGAGGTGAGGAAATGCATGAGTCAGAGTGAAATTATTATGTACCTTTTAACTGATAAACAGCCCTCAAAGGTCTTAAATTTAACCACAGAAAAACTTTGGGTCCTGTTATCTACAAGAGTCCTAAAAAATGTGTGCAGAAATTCATGGCTAACATCTCTATAGAAAACGGCCTCATTAGTGAAAATGAAACTTTTGAAAGCAAAGTATGAATAGGATGTTTCTTTCGTCCACCTCTATATTGAGGTTAGATTTCCCAGAAGTAACCACAAGGATTTCTAAAAAGGCAGACAAACTTATAATTTCTTCTTTATCCTCAATTCAGTGTACACTGTTATAATGCATTTCTTGTAATAGCAATAACCTATGCAATACTAGCTCAAAGATTATATAGTTTGTGCAATATATTCACATACAGTTGACACAAAGTTTTCACACACACACACACACACACACACACACACACACACACACACACTGAATGTCACTGTATTTTATTCTTTCTTGTTCCAGATACAGGGAAAAAAACCTATAAAATTCATAAACTTACTACTTACTACCACATACTAGTAATGAAATAAAAATAACTGGAGATTGTAATTTCAGGCAATATATTAGTAATTTAAACCAGCCCTATTCAGGTCAGCAAATTAATAAGTGAATGTTTTAGTGGATTTATTAGTGAGTGCTGACTTTAACTGGCTAGATTGTAGTTTACAAACACTTAGTAGTACTTGATTCTAGTGCACATAATGGCATTTAAGGGGAGAAGAAAAAACCAAAAAGTTATTTCCCCCAATGATTTGTTGCTGTAATTTAGGCTCTTACTTCTAGATTTCCCCCCCCCCCCAAAAAAAATAAGTCACCTAAAACAATAATAGAATAAACACTGAGCAATAAATCAGCATTATTGAAAATCATGGCTTATGATGAATGGCACGCTGGTAAATTTCAGCTTATTCACTACTCCTGCTAGCTTGAATTGTTAAATAAATCTAGAATGATTTATTGGCACATCAGTTGGACTAGAGATGTTTGGCTGTTGGTCTCCATGCAAACCATAATTTGTAAATGAAAAAGGAATGTGTTTAATTTAGGGTGTGTTTAATTTAATTTGTTTTAACTTTTGTATTTTATGTTTTAATGCCCTGTACACCGTCCTGAGTCCATTTTGGAATAGGGTGGTATATAAATTCAACTATAAATATATATATAATAAACCATGGTTTACAATTCTGGCTTGTAAGCAGTGAGATAAAGCCAACATTTCTGATGCAGGCAATGTGCTGAAGGGATTTGTTTGACCTCTTGGATTAATTGGGAAGAATAATACATCATTAAAGAGCCAGGTATATGAGCAGCTTCAATACAGTGAGGATTCTCCAGAATTCTGGTTCATTCTATGTGAAAGTGGCCAGTGTTTAGAAACAATATTAGTTCTTTTTTCAGCATAAAAATTGAATGGGGCCAGTAGACCTAAGCTGAAGATTCAGTCCACTCAGAATATCAACCCTAATATTTTCTCCTACACTCTGGGAACAAAAAGTACACAATCCAGATCTTACACAAATATAATGAATATAAAAATAATCTAATCTTTCATTATAGATATAATGAAAAGATGGTACTTGACCTCAGATAACAGTAAAATTGACTGAAATTGTGGAATGATATAACAGTAAACAGTGATATATGGTTATAAGCATGAATGGACACAAGTTTGAAGCTTTTGCAAATAAGGGGAGAAGAATCTAAGTTTGGAATGAAGACAAATTTTACTTAAAATTCCTGGTTCATGGTTTGGTTTTGGCTCATAATGACTAAATATAATTTGCTATTATGTTTGAACTGAACTGCTTATTTAGGGAGCTGATCATTTTGTCCAAAAAGACATATAAAAATAATTTCAGAAATGTTTTCTTCTATCATGAATTAGATGGACTGAAACCTCATTTTTATTAAACACTCTTAAAGATCCACTTTCTATTTATACCTGCCCGAATCTTAGCTGTAAAGGAGAGTTTAATAACAAATTTGAGAACTGGAATCTCATCTCAGAAATACGAATTTAATATGAGCAAGAGGGGCATTGTCTTTTTCTACTGCTTTAGATGGAGTTTTTTTATAATGAAAATACAGTGGAACCTCGGTTCACGAATGCTTCTGTTCACAAATTGGTTCGCAACCAAAAAAATCTGCTAAATACTCGACTCAGTTTGCGAACAACTCCTCGGCTGGCAACCAAACATAGACATGGTGATTTTCCCTTCTGCACCATTTTGTTTGGAAAATAGCAATAGCCGGCATCCTCCTCCTCCTTTAATTCTTCCAACTTATTTACAAAGTGGCTTCTCAGGTAACAAAAGTTGAGTTTGCCACTAATTGTCCTAGTTATTTTTTGGATAAATGGTGGTAGTAGGAAACTCTGTGTTGTTGGGTTGTTGTTGTTTTTTTACATTTTATTGTTCTGTTGCACATATCTCTGATAGTCAGTGAACTTTTCAGCTAAGCCACTGACATCTGTAACATGATATCCAGAAGAAATGTAAAGTGTTAGAAGTTACTAGTTACTGTTCCTCATATGCTGGAATAATGTGTAAAGAGATTCTTAATATCTTGTTATTTAACAGTTTGGAAATAACCTGGTCCATGCTCAAGTCCTTATATGCGACAGAAACTTTCAAGTGACAAGCTTCATGTATTCTATTAACTAAGGGGTTTTTTTTTTAATCAAGTGGCTTACATTTCACACTGACTACCTAATAAATATATGGTAATACAGCCTCAGAATTGAAGGTTTATTCAATAAGTCAATTAACCATACTATTTCTGAGCCCAGAACACAGTTGCTGGGTTCAGAAATCAGATTTAGCTGAAACAAGGAAACAAAATTATGACTTACCATGTGTACATCTAACCACTTACCGTACTATTGTTTTATGTTTGAATTCTGGTAGATGCGACCTTAAATTCCCTTGTAGCTCCTCAAACGTTTCTTTGTGTTATGGTTCTTCTTCATGCTGGATTTTTAATTTGAGATACTTTGTTTTCTAATATCTTGACCCTAATTCATAAGTTATTACAGTGGGGAGAGGAGGGAGAATATAATACGTGGCATGGTTTGTGAGAGTAACATAAGTAATTGTTCATTCTAGCATTTTGAGAAATTTGAGAAAATGATTGCTTATTTTGCCCAAAGATATATTTATTGAATCTGAAGTAATTGCTAAACTTCTAAAGTAACACAGAGAAGGGCCTTCTGTTAAAAAGGGACTCAGACTTCTATGCACCATATAAAAACAAACCATGGATTATTTTAAACATAGTTTCTCTTAAGTACTTTTAATTGGGTTGGTATAGTTTTTCTAGGCTTTCAAAATAAAGCTTCTTGGGAAGGAAGCACTGCAAGGGCATTGATGCATTTCTCAAAATGAGAACAACTCCTTCCCCGTGATTGCTATATATTTGTGCATTTTTTTGCTTGCATTCCTTTTTCTTTTGGCTTGTTCTGAATTTGCAGGAAAATAGTTGCCTGGCAAAATTGAACGTAATACTGCTGACAAATTTTCTGTTTTGCTCACTGTTCCTCTGTGTGCTTGCTTGCACTAAGATCCCCCATCAGCCAATTATTTTCCATCAGACAAGGAATTCACAACTATTCTGGATAGTTGTGGATTATTCCATGCGCGCACAGTATAGGTAAACTATAGGCAGTGAGTCCATCTCTCTTGAAACCACAAACACTTCCCATAAACGTTAGAGGAATAAAAATTACTCATATGATTCATCTGCCTCTTTTTCACAGTGGAAGGATGGCTCATAACCATGTGCATATTTTATTACATAAAATTCTGTCTGCATGCATAACCTCCAGGCTTTCCTAACTGGTGTACCCAGATGTGTGTAGGATTTTAATTCCTTGAATTCTTATGGCCACTTTGTCTAGGATTTCTGAGAGTCCAGGGGGCACCTTGGACATGATTATGCAAAAGACTATTATACATTATCCCAGAGGGTAGGAAGACAAATTCCAGTTGAACATTAGGAAAAAAAAATCTTAACAGTAAGAGTAATTTGAAATTACACTCAATTAGAGAGGCGTCTTTCTTATTAAACATTTCTGATTTAATGGAAAGCAGAAGCTGAGTAAGTCTTTGTCAGGGATGGTTTAATATGGAGTTTTTGCACTGAGCAAGGGGTTGGACTTGATGGCCTGAGCAGCTCCCCAATTCCATGATTATAAGTATTGTAGTACACTGGCAAATTACACTGGCTATCAGTCTGCTTTGGAGTGCAGTTCAAGATGCTGGTTGTGACCTTTAAGGTGCTGGTTGTGATGGCAGATCCTGTCAGTCAAAGAAATCTGACAGTCAGGATCCAGAAGTAGAACCTTCTCTGCATAGCATCTGCCCTTTGGAACATCTTGCCTTCCAGGGTAAGATCTGCCTCAAACCTCCTATCTTTCAGTGAGCGCCTAAAGCAGGGGTCTTCAAACTTGACACCTTTAAGACTAGTGGACATCAACTCCCAGAATTCGTCCTCCAGTCATGGTAGCTCAGGAATTCTGGGAGTTGAAGTCCACAGGTCTTAAACTTGCCAAGTTTGAAGACCCTTGGCCTAAAGGCTTGCCTCTGCAAATTTGCCTGTGTATCCAATTGGGAGCTTTGGAGGTGGCTGCTAGATTGACAGCATACTCCTCCTTCCTTCACCTCTCTGCTCCCCATGCATCTTTTTTTTTACTAGTCCTATCAGATATATTCTTTTTTTTTTCCTTTCTCCTTGCTTGTTTTATTATTTTTTATTATTGTTATATATTATTGTTATATTTTTGATTATTTATGTAAGAAAATTTGCACAGCTGCCCACTCACTCCCAATGACACTGGGCAGCTCACAGAAATAAAGACCGATTTACAAACAATAAAGAAAATATCCCCTATCCTCATGGAGACAATAGTCAATCAAACAAGCCACTTGATGGGCTCCATCCCACTCTGAGTTCTTCAAGTCTGTCAGCAAAACCAGGTTTTGTTTTATATTTTTGTTATTTTATCCTATTTTACTTTCCCTTTGTTTAATCTTTCTTTTTATTTCTCCATATTTTATGGTTGTGAGCTGCCTAGAGATAGACAGCAAATAAATTTGATAATAATAATAATAATGATGATGATGATGACAATACTGCATTTGCTTAGCTTAATCTCTCATTCCTTCTCCCTGCCAGAAAACTTTAGGTTGCCAGTTCCTTGGTAAAGCTATGTGAATATTCTTAAACCATATTCTGCAGAATAACAGTATTAACTATTGAAGATGGTCTATGAGTTGGTCTGTGGTTGTAAAAACTTTTTAATGGGTTTTAGATCTATTTAGTTTCCAGTGAAAAATGAACAGGAAATGCTGGTAGATCTTGCCATAAGCATATATTAAAATAACTAATAAATAAATAAATAAATCCACAAATTTCAGTGAAAGTTCACAGGGGTCTTTGAGGTGAGAAAAAAGTGATGGTATGGCTTCTTTTTCCTTCAGCACAACTTTGTGAAAGTGGATTTTCAGCATATTCTTCAACGATGACTAAATATTGAAAGATGTTTAATGATCAGAAATGTTATTGTAAATAAAATGATATTGCATACATCCCATTAAACCAATTATTATAACTGCTGCATTAAATATCAACAAGATTGTTATTAAACAACTTTCTCATTTGTTTCCCCTTTTTTAAAAAAGCAAAAGGTCTGAAGTGTTCCTCTTTCGAAAAGAAAAAAGTTTTGCAAAATGTGGCTTGCACTGATGATGTAAAATAGAGAGTCAACATTGACTCATTCCTTCTATTTTTTGAAGTTCAGAAATGAATATCAGTTCTTATATAACACAATTGATACAAGAAGGAACTGTGTCTGGGGACAGCCCCAAAGTTTTTAATTGTACAAAACATTTTTAAGAAACTCCCTACTTTAAGGGGAGATTCCAAAGTACAGGACGATTCAGTGAGAAGATATACAATTGGATGGGAGCCGTCACCTGAAAAATAGTAGAAGAATAAAATGGAATAAAATAAAATAAATACATACATACATAATAAAACAAAATACAGTGGTTAATAGCAAATAGGGACATTGCTTCATGCAGTGTATTGTTACAAGTCTTGGTTGTGTTCTAATTTTTAGCACACTAGAACACTGGTATAGCATTTATAATATTGTATTGTCCTTTAAAATTCCTTACAGTGCAGATTCAGATAGAACAGTCTCTGCACTAATTCCATAAGAATTTAGTTCAATTGTTTTCTTCCAGCAGTGAATGTTTTTACATCATTGGACCATCAAGGTATTTGCAACTGAGATATGCCACGTGATTGAACATCTGCAGAATGGAGATTGTTTTTAGTTGATCATATACAGGAATGCCTTTCTTTACATGTATTTTCCACATTTATTTGGCAACCCAGAAATGTATGTTCTTTGAGACTTTCCAGAGCTGAGAGTAAAATATAAATATAATATTAAAATGCAATACAATTATTAAGGTACAATAATAGCAATAAAATCAAACCTGAAAATCTTTGGGCAGAAAAGAAATGAGTCTGATTAGGAATTGAGATATTACAACTAGAGCATGTAAAACTTTCATTGCGCATGTGTGTTTTGACATACATACTTGATCTAAAACTAAGATATGTTATTTATTCAGTAGATTGGGTAAATCTATTTGAAATAACATTTGTAAAATTTGTAAACATCACTTGTATCTTTGAATATTGAAATTCCAACCTTTTCCCCCCCCACAGAACCAGCTTCTTGCCAAAGGTTTGCTGTACATAGAAGAAAAAGTTAAGTTTTGTGAAGGCAAGTATAGAAATTGACAACTTTGGGAAGGGCTCTGGATTCCCTGAAAGCTTTGTGAATCATCTTCTGAAGTTGCTAAGATGAATTCATGGAAAAACCATCATATCAAAGTCATGTGGCTAAATAATAGCTCAGCTCCTAATATGTATAAGCAACACAATGAAGTGATAATAATAGCACTGAATAGAGATAATTTAGAACAGAAAGGAAAATATCTTTCTAACTGAAAAACATGCTTTAAACATCTATTTTTCAATACCATCTGTGAAAAAAGGAGACAAAATAACTTGCAATGTAATATGTGGATCATATAAATTATCATATGGCAGCATTTATCTGTATACATGTATGATGTATATCAATGACCAATTGGTGGTGAAAGATGTCTAGCAAATGGCTATAAGCAACTTCACCATCAAATCAACATTGTTACAAAAGACTATTAAACGTTGTTCATATTTCTGCAGGGAAAGACTGGCTTATGCTTGAACATTATAGACTGGGATCAGTTATGTTGTGCCTATAATTCTCAATCTTCATCAGAAATCTTTTATTATGTTCCACATGTTTTTTTCCCCAATTGGTCTTGATAGGTATAACTAAAACCTTGTGGATACATTGTGGTGGCTAGTCACTCTCAACTTTGATTATAGTGAAAAGTTTGAAAACTATTGCAGCATCAAAGAGTTGGCCTAGAACAACCTTTGCAGCTTGGTGGCCCGGCAAGTGAGGGGGAGAGGGAACTGGGCTGCACCAGTGGTAGACCAGCGTCTGTGCACAGCTCAACTTGTGCAAGCAGCATGCAGGCGTGCACACACATGCAGCTCAATATGTGCCCATTCATGTGTACATGCCAACGCACCAGCCCGCTGCTTGTGCAAGATGAGCTGCACATGCACCTGCCTGCCGCTCACATGGCCTGCTTGTGAATAGGTCACAGCTCAATAGTGGACTAGAAAATCTCCAAGGTCCCTTTCCACTCTGTTACTCTGTTAGTCATTTGAAAGTTAATCCCAAAAAGATTGGACATGCTCCTAGTTTTCATGAAATAAAGCCTTATCTTAGGTTAACATACAGTACATGGGAAAATATTACCTAGGCCAGGGGTTTTCAAACTTGAAGACTTGTGAAGCTTTAAGACTTGTGGATTGCAACTCCCAGAATTCGTCCTCCAGTCATGATAGCTCAGGAATTCTGGGAGTTGAAGTCCACAAGTCTTTAACTTGCCATGTTTGAAGACCCTTGACCTAGGCCATAACAGTTGCCAGTCTGCCAGGAAGTTATATTGGTCTCTAATAGTTCAAAAGGAAGCAGGAACCTATGGAGAAATACATCTATCCTAGTTTCTTAACCACAAAACCATTCAGACTTCTGATCAGATCAACTTCAATTGTTGCACCTGCTTCTTCAGTAGTATAAGCTTTCTGGTTTATTGTTTTTCTGCTAGTTGGATTAAAAAGAAAAGAAAAGAGAATTTTGCAGATGGTTGTAAAAATGGCATGTAATATTTTTATAACTTTTTTAAAAAAATACTAGAAATATTTTTAGCTAGACATCAAAAGGCAGATGTGATGTGACAGCTCTAGAACCTGTCAACTATATTGTTAAATTCCAACTCTCAAACTAATTTCTAACTGAAGTCAGATAATTAGGGTTCCCTTGAGGAAGACTTTTACACTCCTAGTTTATTTTTTAAAAATAAAATTTTATTACAATTCAGCGGGACATAGGCTGCTAAGACTGCAATCATACAAGTCCTTATTTGGCAAGAAGTCTAATAGCAATGAATAAGATCTGCCTATAATGTTGCAATGTGAGCTCACCCAGTAATTTGGAGTGTGTGCTTATCTGGGTCCTAGGCCATGGCAAAACAACAGCCAGAAATTTATGCTTCTATATTGAAAATAAAATCTGAGTTTGGCAATTCTTCAGTGGTAAATTTCTAAATCGCTCAACTTTATGTGGAAAATATCAGTTGATGCCATTTATGGCTGCTGAAACTTAGTTTGGGAGAAAATGAGTGATTCTTCAGTTCCACAATTACTGAAAAAAAAATGTAATGGTTAGTTTGATTGGCACGGGGCCTGAAAAATATTTGTAAAATATTTAGACCAAAGGAGTTATATCTGTAGTGATTGATGGTGCATCATGCTTAAAAATAATTATTTCTTGTTTTACCACAATGCAACTGCAAATCCTGCTACAAACCACTTTAGCATGAGCCGTGGTGGTGTAGGGGGTAATGCCTCCTTAAGTACTACAAGCTGCCTGCAATTAGTACAGGTTCGACTCCCACCAGGCTCAAGGTTGACTCAGCCTTCCATCCTTT
>JANHFR010003423.1:78929-94070 GCA_032468015.1 Mimophis mahfalensis
TCCTCATGTTGTGGTGACCCCCAACCATAAAATTCTTTTCACATACACCTGTATTTGTATTGAAATATGTGTTTTCCTGTGAAAGGGTTATTCAACCTGCAAAGGAGTCCCAACCCACAGGTTGAGAACCACTGGCATAGATGATACCAGGCTGCTCAATGGAAACCTTAACAATGGAACCAAAGTTTAAATATTACCTAATGCAAAAGCAGGAGTCACTGGAGAAGACTCTTAAGATTGAGAAGAAGTTGACAGAAGATAGAGTGACTAGATGATAACATAAGAATGTGCTTGGAGCACGGGTATCAGACTCGTGTTGTCATGGCAGTCACCTGACTTATTGGGAATTTTTTTCCTCCGCTAAACTGGGCATGAGCACAGTCAGTGTGTGATGCATCCGGCCCATGGGATGGGAGTTTGACAGCCCTGGTTTAGAGAAACTGAGTTACTGAGTAATAGTCCTGAAGAAAGGAGGTTCATCATGTCACAAAACAGCAGATGCAAGTAAATGACTACTCAGCAACAACTAAAAGGTCACATGGCAGGAATCTGTGGCATAGTATTCAGTTTGGCTTGTATACCAACTCTTGTGAGATCACTTAGGTGAGCTAGAGAGCCATACAAATTGAATAAATAAATAATAAATATCTGAACTGTGGAAAACATACCCATTTCTCTTGGGCATCTTAGGAGAAATTTCCTACATTTTTGTCAGAAAACCCTTCTTCCTTTCTTGTAACATCTCATCCATGTTTCATTGACTTCCCAATTTTCTAGTTCCACTAATTTCTATTCCAACCACTCAGCAATTTATATACAGTTCAGAATTATTTGTGACTCTTGCTTTTCAGAAGTATTTTGAACTTCTTGCTGTTGTAGTTTCATTCTGCATTTATTTACTTGACTTCTGAAATGAAGTGGTAACAACAGCACAATTGTATACATAGACATTATATATCCATTGTGTAATGGCAAATGTAGCACAAAAATTTAAACCAGCAAACTAATCAGAGCACTATAATTATTGGCATTCTCTCTCCTCATTACTGTAAAATCAGTGTTAATCTCATGTCTAGGGGAAATTTGTTCCATATGGGAGGCATTATAGAGATATACCTCCTCCTGGCTTTTCCTCAAAATGTTCTTATCAGGCAGATTGGATCTAGCTTAAGGAGATGGTCATGAATATATCTCCGTGCCAAGCCATGCAAATAGGACTGAGAGGCTACTTATGATTCTCTTTCCATGACAGGAATCCCTTTCTTTGGTGAGAAGGGATCTATGAAGGGAATAACCCAGCAGCCGAAGGTAGAAGCCAAAACTGTACATTCATATGTACTTTCTTACCACCTTTGTTTGGCTTCTCTACATTTAGGTAATTTGCTTCCCCACCTACAATTCTGTCTTTTTTTTCAATAACACCCTGGTCACTTAAAACTAATACGCTTCTTGAGATAAAGTATAGAGGCAATTTTTCATTGCTTCAAGGCCTGGAAAGGCAATACAATATATGCAATGGCTACTTGATGACCACTAGAATTGTTTCCCAAGATTTTTTTTTCAATTTAGAAAGGATTTATCTGCAAACAAGAATGATGCAAAATAAAATACAAACTCGTGGTATCATATTTCTTTGCAAAAGTGTCGTAGAGTCCACTTAGATAATTAAAAAAACATCAGAGGGGACCAAATCAGAAAATACTGCCTACCTGAGCTCTGGGTATTTTCTGTTCTCAAACACTAACACTTTCATAGATGCCGATCTCTAAATGACCAATTAGGTATACTGTAGTTTCCAGTGCAGCATTTAAAAATAGGATGGTTCTCCACTGCAGCAGTGTAAGAGAGTAGTGAGGTGAGCTTAATTATATTGGCAGTAGCAGTAGCTGAGCATGAGATCAAAGGAACGTCTAGTTGTTCTTCAGTTTGTATAATAGTAATTGTGCAGCACATTTACGTTTATCTGTTCTTTTAGAAGGGAATCAGACCATAGTATTTCTGTTGGGGAGATTAAAAAACAATAATAGGCATTTGTTGCTAATGGCTTATCAGCTGATATGAACTCAGTTCATTTTTTCTCTCTGTTGCTATAGTGGTTTAAGGATAGCTGTTTATAGTGTTTGTTGCAGAATATATTTATGGTAGCTAGCTACAGTAAACAGGACTGTAGAACAAAGCCTGCAGTGTTTGTTTTCTCTAGACTATTCCTGTCTGGCCACCATTGCACTTTTGCATTTTTTCCCCAACTGCTTTTTTTATAGTTATTGCTCCAGATTGGAATGACTTTTTGGAGATGATGAGTTGACAAGAGGGAAATGATTGCTAAATCTTACTGTTAATAGTGAAATAACAAACTGGCTAGGGAATCTATTTATTAGATCTTATGATTCATTTGATTTGAGATAGATATTTGCAGCTATTTAAGGAGGTCTGCAAAGCATGAGAGCCTACATTTCTAAATTAGATTGTTAATTTTCCCTTCTCTCTTTAGTGTTTCACCAGTTTTGTGTTTCTTTGATACTTTCTGCATTCTTTTGTAATAAACCTCAGATTTGCCCATCCAGGATCCACAACATATCAGTAAACCAGTCTTTCTAACCAGGCAGCCAAACAGCTGGTTCACCTTATTTCCAACTTACCACTCAACTGGAGAATGCAATGCACCTAAAGCACTGGTGTCAAACTTGACTGCATCATGTGACATATCGCAATGTATCATGACATTTTTGCCTTTGTGGAGCTGGGGTGGGTGTGGCCTGCACATGATGCATCTGGCCAGTTTGTCAGGAACAGGAACTTACATTGTATTAAGGATCTATGCTGCTCTTTATAGAACAAAAGAGGTCAATTTAAAGGACAGAGAGGAAAGTGGAGATTGAACAAAGATTATGCATGAACACTCTATGTAGCACGGGGTCTCAGGTTATGCACTCCTCTTTTATACCACTGAAATGGGATCAATGATAACTTGGAGATTAACCATCAAGATGTTGGGTGTAGTCCTGTGACAGAAGCCCTATTGTCTTGGTTTGCTACATCCCTTGCCCTCTAGTGAATAGCCATTGATGTAAGTAGGTACTCTCCAGACAGAATGACCTCAGGAAGCACTGCTGAGTATGATTGACTCATCAATAATGTTTTGCTTTTTCTGTGGCAGTGCAGGCTCTGAAGAGTGCATTGCTCAGACTTTCCTAATCCAATTAAAACTGCTCACTGCCCATCACCTTTTGCCTATTATTTCAGTAATGAGTTAGGGCTGAAAGACCATGATAGTTTCAGTGAAAGAATATACAAATGTAGTATTACTGATGCAATGATTATTAGAATAGGTGTGCATGGATTTTCAGCTTAAATATCTGGAAGAAAAATGATCTCTCTCTCCCCCCCCCCTCTCTTTCACACACAGACACAGACACACTCACACACACTCACACACATACACAGGGAGAGTGAGCACCATATCCTCTGGCAGGAAAGTAATCTATCAGCCTCATTGGAGGCAGCCTTTAAAATATCCCAAGGAGATGGATGGTGCTTGTTACAACTGTTTTGTATTAAGACACAATAGAGAAATTTTAGGATTTGTTTACAGCTTTGAAAATAAGTTTTAGTCAGAGTTTCACTTCACAATTTAGACTGGGACCCTCAATTATAAAAAGTAGCAGAGAAAAATATTACTTTTCCTCCAAACATTATAATGACTGGTCAATCATAGACCCTGGGTCTTAGCTCTCTGCCTCTGGTCTATAAAGAAAAGGTTCCCTCTCACCTTGGTGATTTTTTTTAAGAGAAACTTTTAGTTATCCTGGGATAGCTGCTGCTGTTGGGAGACCTTAGGCCAAGGGACTTCAAACTTGGCAAGTTTAAGACTTGTGAACTTCAACTGCCAGAATTCCTGAGCTAACATGACTGGAGGAGGAATTCTGGGAGTTGGAGTCCACAAGTCTTAAAGCTGTCAAGTTTGAAGCCCTCTGCCTTAGACACTATAAGGGAAAAAGAGACCTCTCCCTCACCCTGTGTTACTGAAGAAATAAATAGCTTAAATGTTACTGAAGCAGAAGTTCATTGGCCTATAAAAGACTTAAAAGAACTTGCTGTGGGACTACCCCTATCATTTAAGACAGGTGTTCTCTGTGTGTTGATCCTTGCAGATTAAAACAAAGAATGTACAGGGTTGAGCTTCCAGCATGAATGAAAGTAGGCATGGCATTTATAAAGTACTGCTTCACAGCAGCCTCCAAATTGTGGCCAAATTGGAATGGACTTTCTGACTATATAATTCTGGGTTGTCAGAGAAAGGGTGGCTACACTTCAGCATCTATCTTTTCTCTTTAAGAGACTTGTTTCAGTGTATCATATTATAAGTTGGAATAAAAAGAAGAGAGCTTTAAACGGTGAAAGTTTTAACTGCTAATATTTGCTCCCAGTTATAGGTTTCCATAATATCAAGGCAAAATATCAGTGTTCTTTAATAACCATTACCAATAGAAGAATAAACAATTAGCTTAAGCTGAGTCAAGTTCAGATATGAATTGGTTGAAAGTAAATCCACTCCAACTTACATCTATGAAAACTAAGGAAAAAATATTTAGATAGATTAGACTTTTTAAATGTTTTATAAATAACTCAAGGTGGCAAACATACCTAATATTCCTTCCTCTCCCTATATTTCTCACAAAAATAATCCTGTGAGGTGAATTGAGCTAAGAGAGACTGACTGGCCCAAAGCTACCCAGCTGTCTTTCATGCCTAAGGTGGGACTAGAATTCATGGTGTGTTAACCTGGTGCATTAACCAATAGCTAGCCAGCTTGATAGAAGCTTTAAAATGAAATATCACTCTCTCTGAAATTTGGGGTGTTATGCTTATTTAGTACCTCTGTCTTGGTGACACAGCAAGCTAGCTATGATTTCTTTCCTCATAGATGATTTTTTAATGCTTAGTCTTGTGAAATTGTACTGTGCTGTAAAATGTGGTGAGCCATTTCTGAACATTTTCCATGCTGCAGTATTAAATGTTGCAGCAGCTATTTTGGATGTAGTGTTTCTGTTGAGCAGAACTATCAAGGGAGATGAGACGTCTGCTGGAGGGGAAAAAAAGCAAGTTGAGTTTTGTTGATGTCATACTTTTCTCTGTGGTGTATAGGTGTATTGGAAATGTTTTCAGAATAGTATGAAGTAGTGTGAGGATACCAGCATGTCTCTAGTCTCCTTTCCTCTACAACCCTGTGAGGCAGGGTAGGTTGATAGTGAGTGACTGATCCAAATTCATCTAGTAAAATTCAAATGCTGAGTGTGTGCTGGAAGTTGAATCTTCCCAATGCCAGTCCGGGATTTTCACCACTATACTATAGATACCCTTCAACTTATGACCATAATTGGGTCAAGCATTTATATTACTGAGACAGTTGTTAGGACAGTTTTGCCGCATTTTACAATCTTTCTTGCCACAGTTGTTAAAACGCGAATCACTGCAGTTGTTAAGTTAGTAACACGATTGTAAAGTGAATCTGGCTTCCCCATTGAATTTGCTTATCAGAAGTTCACAAAAGTTGATCACATGATCAAGGAACACAACTATCATAGGAACTACCAGTTCCTTTGTGTCTGAATTTTGATCACATGACCTTGGGCCGGCTGCAATGGGTGCATGAAAAACAAGTCACTTTTTTCATGCCTTTGTAACTTTCAATGGCCACTAAATGAACTGTTGTAGGTTGAGGACTACCTGTACACTGTCTCTATGAACTTAGAAGAAGTGCTTTAGTACATGTGGGACCATGAATGTAGTACTTGTCCATGACTTATTAAAGCTGCTATATTTTAGGAAGATTCCTGTTTCTTTTTTTAATATAACTTTTATTAAGAATTTTAAATACAATCATAAAAACTAATGTAATTGAAACTTAGAGAAAGAGAAGAGAATGGAAGTAATAAAACATGCAAAAACAAAGGAAATGACTTCCAAACATTGTTACAATATAAACCAATTTAATAACTCTTCAGCTCCTGTAATCTTTTCATCCCTTATCCCATCCCTCATCTATAAATAAATCCATACAACATCAACCTTTCAGTGCTGGTGTCAGCAAAAAGTAAATGGTTTGCCAGAGCATTGCAAACCAACCCCCCCCCCCCAAAATAAATAAATTACTTTAACCTTGATCAAATAGACCAACTTTCTTTTCCTTTCTTTTATTTCTAACAGTCGTAACCTTTAATTCCATCAAATATAGTCTTAGGATTTAATTTCACTTCAATTCTTCTTTATCCTATTATGCAAATTTATTCAAGGGTTTAGCAAGCCTCTTTTGTAAATCCAATAACAAATCATTTTCCAGGTCATTCTCTTAGTTTATCATTTGGTTTTGTTTTTTTAAAATTTTTTAAAACCCAAGCCAGTCTTCCCTCCCCTTCACTTATTTCCCTCCTCTCCTCCTCTTCCATCACTTTTCATCAAATCTTATCAAAAGCTATTCTGGGCAGCACCCAACAATCACAGATTTTTTTCAGTAAAGTGTTATTTTCCAAATTATTCTGTTGATCTGTTATTTGTAGTTCCACTTTCAGTACCTTCTCTATCTTATCAGATAAAATTTATTCCATATCTGTAATTACTGCATTAATATCTTTTAGATCTAGTCTGTCCGTAGAAGCAGACATCATTGCCAACAAATATTGACATTGTAATTACTAATTTATGGCTCCATTCTTCAAATAACTCATTTAATATTTCCAATGTTATAATGTTTGATCGTTTTGGAAGTCTGAGTATTAATTGACATCAAAAAACAAATGTGTATTTTTTTCTTCTCCTTAGAATCTTTAGCCCCTTCTGCGGTCTAAAATCATCACTTATCTTCTGATTTGCAATAACCAGGATACCCAAAATGAGAAAGTGATTATTGAAAAAAAATAAATTCAAAATCTTATAGTGAAAATAAGTACTCCATATTCATCTGAACCTTTAACCCATTTATAACCATCTTAGGTCAAAGTTTTATTTAGCATTTTGCTATTTATTTCAAGTTCTTTTAAGTTCTTAAGCCTGTAATTGATTTTTCTTTTGTTCAGAGTTGACGATAAACTCAGCTGATGAAAACTTGTCTTGAAGGTCTCTAATTGGTTTACAATGGTTTGGCAATTTTGGCAATTTCCAAGAGTGATTATAAAGTGGGATTTGCAAACTTAGTGTCCTTTAAAAGGCTTCACTTGTGAGCAAGATAGCTGATCTTGTTTCCCAGCACTCAAACCTGCAGAAAACTGCTGTCCTGAAGCATATATGGGTGATCTCCCATTTTTGCCTTATCTGGAGGGGTTCCAAGGAACTGACCATCGGTTGCACTTTACAGAATTACCTTAAGTTTGCCATACCTGTCCCAGAAGCAGAAGAATTCCTGGTTCTGTCTAATGCAGCATACAGTTTGATATAAGGAAGTAGAAGAAAAAGGAAGTGGTACAGTTTTGTAGTTCAGGAGTAGGTAGAAACTAGAGGAGAAACTATCAGTAGGGTTCTGAATGATAGACAAGAATTTTCAGTTCCCATAATAGCAATAGTAACTATAAAATGACTCCTTATTTAAAAGTATAACTTACTGTACATGAAAAAAGCTTGAGGCGAGCAGACATGGAAAAATGCATGTTCAGGGACTCAAAACAAATTCCTGACTTCATAATTCTTTAGAGTTTGGAATGTGCACATGTTTTTCCTTGGGGCACTTAGGGTTTGACAGCTCCTCCTCTAAAGTAAAATTGAGTTTGTCTGTGCTTGTACTGTAAGTTAAGAATATGTGACCTGTAATTCCATCCCCATCATTCTTATATTTGAATGTACTCAAAGTTGCTAGTTATATCCATGTGAATTTCTTCCGTATAGGAAATACTGTTGTCCAATGGAACTGCAAAGAAAGTTGTATCTGCACTTTCATCCATGATCTCCATTTCTTAGATCAGGAAAAAAGGATCTCTTGTTGTCTAGTTGTAGTTGAGTTAAAGTTACTACTAACACTTAGCAGTGTCCATGCTGGCTGGAGATCCTGAGAATTGGAATTCAGCTGTATCTAAAACGTTACTGGTTTTCCCCATCTGCCTTGTAACAAACTTTTTGTTAGAAATGGCAATGAATTCAAACTGGGGAGATCACTAGATCAATGATTACAAAAGCTTTCTCTAAAGTAGTATCCAACAAAAGCATAGGACCGCAGTGGGCATTGGATGGTATCAAGTTGGAAAAAAAAATAAGTAGAGGTATGCAAAATGACTGCTTGAAAAAAGTGTATGTGCCTCAGGGTTTTGAGAATCAGAATTTTAAATGTTCTGTCATAGAAGAAAACCTTAACATAGACAGTTCTTGTCTCAAAACAATCCATTCTAGGGTGCTAGGAACTTGAAAATGAAGATATGTATGATCTAACACTTCTACTTTGTTCTGACACACATTATTGTTTTAATAAAATGTTTCAAAAGGAGTTGTTTTGTTAGGTCTGCATGTAGAATAGGCAGTAAATTTCTCACAGATAGGTTTGTTTTGCTTTGCCATCAATCGTTATGGTGTTAACTTTGCCCATAATATTGTTCTGAAATGTATATGGTGAAAAGTTACAACAGGGAAGAAAAGGTACTTCTGTGTCAGATTCTGGGCAATATCCAGAAGGATAATTAGGATTTTTTAATTGTTTACTTAATTAAGACAACTTGAGAAGAGAGATTATATTACAATAATGTCAAAGTTCTCCAATGTCATAAATTCCTCTCTGTCACAAGATCCTAACATAGGATTGTACTGGTACAGGAGATTAAGAATAATCTATTGCATAATTTGTATTTTGTTTATTTCCAAATATCCTTATTATCCACATGTTGCAACTTGTTGGCAAAATGAAGATGAAGAAATATTTCATGTGCCTTTCACAGAAACAAAATCTGGAGAAACCAATTCGTGCAGTGGTAAACAATTAACAAAACTGTCTCCTTCCCCTTGTTTTCCAGAGAGGCGGTATTATAGATCTCGTTACAAACCCAACGGGCTAAGCATCTCTTCTCACACAGTGGCAACCCGACAGGTCAGTGAGACTGCCTTGACACCCCTGACTGAGCAGGAAGGCGAGGCTTACCTTGAGAAGTGTGGGAGCATCCGTCGGCATACTGTCGCCAACGCTCATTCGGATATCCAGCTGTTGGCCATGGCTTCCATTATGCACTCAGGCATGCTAGCGGAAGAACCAGACAATGTCGACCAGTGTCTCCTCTTGCAACCCAGTTTGAACCACAGACAGTTTTCTAGTGAGCCCACCATAGCAGATGGACCAGAAGAAATGGCCACCCCAGACATGGAGGAGCCTGCAGAACTGAATTGCACGTCAGTCTGTTGAAAGAGAAGAAAAGAACACTCCTGCACTGCAAAGCCAAGCCAATGTTACTTTTCACGCTGCTTAGATCATGAATTAGATCTACAGGACACATCCTGAAGCTGGTTGTGTTCTTAGGCTCTAATAATATGAGGGTCCTTTCTGTGGACTACAAAGGTACAAAGTTGTTTCAGCTGAAACTTTCCAATGTTGTCTCAGAGCAATGGTTTCTCAGAGTTTGTTTTTCCAGCTAGGTTTCTGTACCCTCAGCTGCATTCAGGTTTTTTTTTTAATGCAGAGAACAGTGAACACTGTACTCCTAGTTTTATTCTGCCTTGCAGATTGGGAAGTTGAACTCCAGTATTAGGGACAGGCAGTTATTTCTTCTCAACTGCGATATCTTGTGAAAAACACATGAAGCCAGTTATAAAATCTTCAGGGTTCTTGCAGTGGCACATCCCTTTGTAGGACAATGAACGTTTTCATTCTAATGTGGTGTACACCTAAACTATAAAAATAGGAACAGTAAAACTTCATCCACTCTCTATCATTAGAGCTGGTCAGAGTAACAAAATAACAAACAGAGTAACAAATTCTGTTCTGGTTGAATAAAATAAAATGGAAGCAGTAGCCTAAAACAAAACTACTGTGGCTAGCATATTGTTTTGATGTTTGGATTTCAATACATCTCAGAAATTACCGTATTTTTCAGCGTATAAGACATACTTTTTCCACCCCAAAAAGTGGGTAGAAATGTCTGTGCGTCTTGCACAGTGAATGTTGCCAAAGCCCTGCCCACCCACCAGCCCTCACTATTCAGCCTCTGCCTCCTAGCCATTTGCCTCCGGATGGGCAGAAAATGGGCTGCACCAAGGCCAAAAAAGGGGCATGCAGAGCAGTAGTGGGATACAATTTTTTTACTACCAGTTCTGTGGGTGTGGCTTAGTGGGTGTGGCTATGCTGTTGGCCAATCAGAGGTGGAATTTGCCGGTGTTGGCCAATCAGAGGTGGTTCTCCGAATCAGTCAAAGTTATCACTATCGGTTCTCCGGAACCTGTCGGAACTGGCTGAATCTCATTTCTGGTACAGAGGCTGAAAACAGGATGCAGAAGCTGAAAATGGGGCCTGCGGTGGCAGCAATAGGTGATGGAAAGCCTTTCAGCCTGAAACAGCTGATTGTCGGGAAGCTGATCCTACTGACAACCAGCTGTTTGTGCTAATCAGGCTGTGCTGAAGCTGACCAGGCTGTTTGCTGTTTGCTGCAAGGAGACAAATTGCTGGGAGGCAAAGGCAGATCCCACCCCCCCTGTTTTCCTCCTCAAAAGCTAGGTGTGTCTTATATTTCAGAGTGTTTTAAACTCCAAAAAATGCGGTACTCAAATTATTTTCAGAAAAGTATTAAAAGTATTTTTAGGGAAGGTATCTGGCTGCTTGCCAAAAACATAACACCAATGCAGAGCTGGTAAGCTATGCAATAATGATTTTGAGCTACTAGCTTCTATAAATTAGGGGTTTCTGGATTTAAGACTAAATATTCTGGAAATAGCTTTTATTGATAACAGTGAAAGAAAAGCTGCTTTTGCATTAGTGTTGTAATAGCCAGACAACCCCTTTGGTTGGTGGGAATAGCCTTTATTGTAGGAAACCCTTCTATGAAAAAATTGCATATGGAACAGGAAATATTCACGGCTGCTGCAATGATTGACTGCTGCAAATATCAGGATCAAGTTAGATGAGCTTTTTGGAACTGTTGTAGTGATTTCTGGAAACATTTCCATACGTCTTTGATGGCCAACCCATTATTTAATAAACAGAATAGAGAAACAATGTGTTTTAAATTTTGTGTCTACTTGCCTTCCTTCTGCCGGTCTCTTGATATTGATGGGGCAATGGCCGTTAGTATCTAGAATTGATAGGGTGTGTTTTTTGTAGAAAAAAATCCAGTTTCCTAATATAATTTTCATACTTATAAACCTTATTTGGCAGTGGTTCCATTTTGATGGAAGTCATTCGTAATCCAAGGAAAACGCAAACTTCTCCATATAGCTGCAGATAAAGAAGTGCTATTGGGTGTCTTAGCACAATCCGACCAGTTAAAAAAAAATAAATCAGTGTTTTTTACTACCGGTTCTGTGGGCATGGCTTACTGGGTATGGCTTTGCTGTTGGCCAGTCAGAGGTGATATTTGCCGATGTGGGCCAAGCAGAGTTGGTTTTCGCTAGTTCTCCGAACCAGTCAAAATTATCGCTACCAGTTCTCCGGAACCTATCAGAACTGGCTGAATATCACCTCTGAATCCGGACATAACTTATTTAGCTGTTTAAATGATAAAAATAATTGCATTATGCAAAAAACCAAACAAACGGTAGAATAAAATCAGTGTGGAGAATGTGGGATGTGTGCTTTTTCTGCCAGTTCAAAATAAACATTTAACAAATATTACCTAGGTGCTATTGTGTATGCAACTTTCTTGACACGAAAAGTAGTTAATTAGGAAAATGAGAACTATGTACACTGACTTTCTATGTACACTGACCTGGAGCTCAACTTGTTTGGAAGTTGCAATGTTAGGAACAACTCTTCTGCTTCAAAACAATAGTTAGTTATTCTAGGAAGTAGACATAAACCAAGCATCACACAATACGACAATAAGAAGAAGAAAAAAACAAACCTGAATTTTGAGAAGGTGTCAAAATCAAGCTCACAACATGGCTGCCATAAAAAGTATGGTCTGTCACAAAAACTCATTTTTAAGAAAATTAGACCCTAGGAAGAAACTTCCAAGAATTGCAATTCAGTGCGGAATTAGATTGAAGTTCAAAAACAATTTTCAGCCCACTGTTCAGATTCAACATCCAAATTATAGGTAGTTTGGCTGGATGTAAGGGAGAACTGAATGTAAAGTAGATGCATGGGCACAGCCCTAATGTGAAATCATTTATTTGTCAAAAACGTAACAGAATTTAAACTTTACAGATGATCCAAAAATACAGACATGACAGTAGAGTATTCTCTTCCATGAAATAAACCGCAGGCAAGACATACCTATAAAAAAAATAATGAAATTCACCATCTTAAATTAAAAAAAAAAGCAAGCAAGCAAAAGAGATACAGAAAGTCCTTTCCAACATATTGGCTGTTAAGAAACAAAGCTTTGTTATCTTTATTTGACATTTTCATGTGAAACAGCTTTGAGGCTTATTCACATATTTTCTCTTTTATGCATATAACCAAGATGAAAATGTAACCTTGTCTGACAAGCAGTTCTCACTTTCTCAGCCTTTATTACTGTCTTAATTCTCTTTAAAATCTGTCTTGTGGTTCCTTTGTGCTATAGCCTCAAACCCAAACAGACAACTACCATTTCCACTGCTAAAGCTGCATGCTTAAAGACCTTGGCTCCCTTCTGGGAAATGGTGATATAGGAAAAAATCAACAGTGGTTGGCAAGTAAGACAGCAAGGGAACAGGGTCCACCAATAGATAGCTGTTTAGCATGCAGTATGTTCCCCAGTTTGCACCACCCTTAGTTAAAAATTTAGTAGTGAAGTTAATCATTACGAAGGACTCTAAAATAAGAGGTAGGGAATTGAGACCAGGGTGGCTAGGAACTGCAGTCTGGCATTTGCTCCATGACAGCAAGTTTCCCCTCTGATTCCAATAGCTGCTGCCTGGAAAAATCGGCAATACCAGGCCACATGACCAAACACAACACTACACCAGATACCCAGAACGACTGATAGATTTGAACTATGGAGATTCATAAACATGGCTTTTACCTTTACCAAAAGTAGACCAGAAAGAAATATGGAAATAATAATTGTATCCGAAGACATAACTTTGGGGTAAGCAAGCATTCAGAAAGGTTGTGATCACTTTCCCCACTTCCAAAGACTCTTTGATCACACACTCCATCACTCGCTGAAAGCTTGCTGACCCTTGCCATGTTTGATGTAGCCTAATCCCCGGATAAGATCTCTTTAATAGTATCATTTGATTAAACTTTATAAAATACAAAAGAAAATAAAAATTGTGCAGAAAGCGAGAAAAGTGTAGGATAAAGAGGAAATAAAAACAAATTAGCTTCTGAGTCTTCAGTGCAGTAGAGTGAATGAACATTGTAAAAAAAGAGACTTTGGGCAGTTTACCAATGGGAGAGCACCAGAAGCAAAGTGATGAGGGCAGAGGCCCAAAAGATGGAGGACCAAGAGCAGAGCTAAGAGATGAGCTATAGAAAGAGCTGTAAGTAAAGATGAGGTGAAGTGTAGTGAAGTTCCAAGATGGAGATGAGAGTATAGTAGTAAGTTGCTCCCTGCCCTCCCATCTTTATTAACCAATGACAAGAGGTGTTACATAGTATAACATTACTTCATACATAGAAGTTGCCATCCAAGCCTGGGAAAAGTTCCCATCGTTCTGGTAACCAGATAGAGAGTGAGGATACACCTTAGATAACACAGCGCTTCTCAAGACAACTTTCTCATGGGAATAGGATGAGATCATCACAAGGCCATCTGGAAATCCCCAGGTTTGCAAACTACACCCCACAGAGGCCATTCTGGTACCTACAATAATCCTACAGAACATCATGTTACAGCATCATTATTTTTACTTTGCATCCTTTGTTTATACCAGCATTTCTGTAGGAAAAAAGCTCCCTTGTTCAATTTTTAAGTTCCAAAGTCAAAGTTTCATTTTTTTTTCTATCTCCAGTACAAAATCCAGAAGTGGTTTCTAGACACAATGTTAGACGTATTTTTTTCCCCCTTTGATTAAACTAGTTAATTTGGCCATCTCCACTAGTTCCATCACCTTAGCAATAGCACTTAGATTTATATACCACTTATCAGGGCTTTTACAGCCCTCCTTAAGCAGTTTACAGAGTCAGCATATTGTCCCCAACAGTCTAGGTCCTCATTTTACCCACCTCAGAAGGATGGAAGGTTGAGTCAACCTTGAGCCTGTGAGATGTGAACTGCCTAATTGCAGGCAGCTAGCAGCTAGCAGCTAAGTATTACATACAGCACTCTACTCACTGCACCACCACGGCTCCACTTCTCCAACCATTCTTCCATTGTGGGAATGAATATACAGTAGCTTTCCATTTTTGCATATAACAAACTCTCACTGGTCCTCTGTGGATACTCCGCGGGCTGCCGCAGCCCAGCTGACTCCCTAGAGCTCTGTGTGAGCCCAGACACGCAGTCCCGACCCCAGGTGGAGTTCGGGGAATCCTTGTGATGGGAGGACTCCCCCCCCCAGGCCCGGTGCGCTCCACAGCCCAGCTGACTGTTGGGGAATTTATTTATTTAATTTATATGCTGCCCTTTAATTTATATGCTGAGGGACTCAGGGCAGCTCACAGTCCACTGAAAAACATACAATAGAAAAATTAAAATAAGAATGAAACAGAATTTAGGACCCAACAATTAAAAATTTAAAATTAACCAATTCCCCATTAAAATTAACATTTTCTCAGGGCAGACCAGCTTGTTGGAACAGCCATGTTTTAAGGGCACGGTGGAAGGCTCGTAAGTCAGGGATGATCTGGATCTCTGGGAATAACTCATTCCAGAGGGTAGGGGCCACCACAGAGAAGGCTCTCCCCCTGGGGGTTGCCAGCCAACATTGTTTGGCCAACGACACCCTGAGGAGGGACCGTACTGGACGATGGGAGGCTGTTGGTGGCAGTAGGTGGTCTCGCAAGTATCCTGGGCCTAAGCCATGGAACACTTTAAAGATCATAACCAACACTTTGAATCGCACCCGGAAGACCACCAGAAGCCAATGCAAGCC
>JANHFR010003423.1:97333-110987 GCA_032468015.1 Mimophis mahfalensis
CATATGCATGGAATGAGGGCTGTTGCTAAACACATTGTAAGCCTCCCTGAGTCTTCGGAGAAGGGCAGGATATAAATGGGATTAAAATAAAATAAAAATAAAAACGATGATACAGAAGACTTCCTTGAAGTCTAGGTTTGTCCACGGGTTTGTCACTTCCGAGATAAATTTTGCTCATGAATGTTAGAAAAACAGTTTTCAATGAGTTGTATTTGGGTCTTAAATGAGTGTATTTACTACACAATGTATTTTTGTTGAATATTGTTCAGAGGCATTAGGAACATTGCCAGTATGTAATATTTTAGTGTGTTCTTACTAGCACTTTTAATCAGTGGTGGGATTCAATTTTCTTTTACTACCAGTTCTGTGGGTGTGGCTTAGTGGGAGTGGCTATGCTGTAGGCCAATCAGAGGTAGTATTTGCTGGTGTTGGCCAATCAAAGGTCGTTCTCCAAATCAGTCAAATTTATCGCTACCGGTTCTCCAGAACCTGTCAGAATTGACTGAATACCACCTCTGCTTTTAATTCACCAGATTATGTCACAGCATTACTTCACTTAAAGCGGAAACCCTGCATTTTAATTTAAGTGGTACTTTACCGTTGTAGTTCACTTGTTATATTGGGTACCTGGTTCAACACATATTACAATAATCTGACATTTCAATGAAGCAAAACCAACTTCCAATCCCTTATTTACAAAATATAGGAGGTAAGTATTTTGATATGGTATCCCAACGATTAGGCTATTTTGCCAGTGTCATTTATGTTATTCTCAGAGCTTCATGTTTATGTTTAATAGCAATAGCACTTAGGCACATATACCCTTCACAGTACTTTACAGCCCTCTCGAAACAGTTTACAGACTCAGCAACTTGCCCTAACAATCTGTGTCCTCATTTTACCAACCTCAGAAGGAAGGAAGGCTGAGTCAACCTTGAGCCAGTCAGACCTGAACTGCCGAACTGCTAGAAGCCAGCACTCCGCAGAAATAGCCTGCAGTATTGGATAAAAAAACTTAGTGGTAAAATGGCACTTAAAAAAAATAAAAATGAAAGCTTAAAATAGATCTATCTGCTTAGCCTCCCAGAGTGAAAATATCTCCATGTTCTCCCAAAGCATATAAAAGGGGGAGAAATAATATATCTGGCTTTCTGGATACATTAGTGCATGAACGTATTGTTCTCAAAGTCGCTCCACTAAAAAGAATTTAAAAACAAAAACAAAACACATGCTCACCAAGTAGAAAAAAAATTCCCACTTCATCCTAGATTGCAAGGTAATTAAGTATCTAATTTTGAAACAATTGTGATAAAGTGTATGATCATGAAAGAAAACATACACCAAAAATTTTGACCTCTATACAGCAAGAATGTCAAGCTGACGGCCCGTGGGCTGGATGCATCATATCCAGGCCATGCCTACCCTGGCTCTGCAAGGGCAAAATATATCATGATACATTATATGACGTGATCGAGTTTGACACCTGTGCTATACAGCAAGCAGCAAAAATATGTCTTCATATAGCATTCTTTTAATTAGTTTTATCTGATCTAAAGAAAAGATATTATTCAATCTCTTTGTATTCCAAGGAAATAGGTTTTTTGTGCACACATACACATGTCTATATGCCACCTCTCCTCCACTCCTTGCATGTGAACTAGTGACCTATAGTTTATGAAAGCTTATGCCTTTTAATGAAATTTGTTATATTAAAAAAGTGCATCCAGCTCCTAATTTTTCCTCCTCTCCTATTCCTACTATAGGGCAGAATATAAAACGTTGAATAAAAACAGTAGCATACTATACAGATAAGCACAATATATATAATGAAAAGGGATGGGTAATAAGGAAGCTAAAAACCAAGTAATTAAAAATAAAAGGATACCTAAGATATGAATTAGACTTATTGATGTCTATCCGCAATGAATTCCAAAATGAGGACTTGAAGATTTTGAATTAAGAAAACAGGATAAAACAGAAGGTAAAATATTGCTAGTGATGGAAAATAAAATTAGTTTAAATAATAGACAAAAAGTACAGATATTTTAAATAGAACTCTTGACATGTATTAAACAATTTTTAAATAAAAGTTGAGACTGGAATCCTGCATTTCATATTCTGAAAGTGTATTCAGGTTGACTTAACAGTTGTCCATAGAACTACCCGAAGCTGAAATAAGCCCATATAGAAATTAGCTCTTACCTTTATTTTATCAGAAAATACTTTAATAAGCCCACATATAGAAATTAGCTCTTACCTTTATTTTATCAGAAAATACTTTATAACAATCTGAAACAGCAACTGACAAAGACAGGATATACTATATAATAGTTTATTAACAAAATGGAATATGATTCCTTAAAAGTTAATGCTTATTACAATAAATTACTATTCATAACCACATGCCCTGGAAAATTGGGAGTTTTGTCAAAATAGCATTGTAAATATGCAGTAAATTTATACATTGCAATACCTAATACTTCTGTACCTCTTTATATAAAACAGAAGCGTAGTAAGGTGTGTGTGTGTATGTGCTCTATACACTCCTACACGGAGCAACCAATCTCGCCCAAACTTGGCACATATATACTTTAGCGTTGCGAGATCAGCACTGGGGGGATGGGTGTCACAAAAGCCTTTGAGGGGGTCTTTCTTCCCCAAAAAGGGGGCCAAAGTGGACATTTCACTGCCCCACAGACATTTCACTGGCAAGCTCTACTGCACATATGCAGAGGGTTATCAGGCAAGTCATGCAAATTGGGCAAAGAATGCTGGGAATTGTAGGCTGCAGCACTGTCATAAATACTCGACAGAAGCTGGGTTATCAGCTAGTATAAAAATATTTAAAGTTGCCAGCATTCTTCTTCTTAGCTTACTAGAAGATAGTTAGAAATAATTTCCAACAAGTGACATTAAGGAAATGAAATATATCACATAAGGAGTTACTATTTCATCAAAATGACATTTCTACAATTAAGTCAAGTTTAAATGAAGAATAATCTATACTGTTCTTTTTCATAAAAAAGCCTAAGAATAGAAAATTATATGGTACAAATCATAAAGGTTTGTATTCTGAATAGACAAGCGATTATTTGAAATAATGCAGTCACAGGCCGTGTGCCCATGGGGTGAGTTTAGAAAAAGTAATGTAACCTTTTGCTTCCAAGTATATAAATATTCTGTTCTATAAAAACGTAGAATAGTTACCTTAAGTGTTACACTCTCATGCTCACATTATGACACCAAGTAATACTTTATTTCACTCTCAAATGCTGTGAAATGTTTGGTTCAAATAAGCTGTCCCCATTCGTGCCTTTTCACAGGCAGTGTTCTGACAGGTGCCCTCAAAGTCTGAGAGGTCAACTCAAAATCTTAGGATTTTTCCATGATTACTTCATTGCTGTGTCACTTTTGTTTGGAAGGTAAGGACCATACTCTAATTATTCTTATAAAACTGTAAAGAAAGATTATGCTCTCACAGAGCTACAGGTTTACTGTCATATGTTCTCATGGAATACTAGTACAGACTTATCAGTATCTTTTTTTTTCAAAGTAAAGGTAAGGCTGCCTTGATTATTTTTCTTTCACACATCAGAGCCACATATTCATCCTTTAGTTAACTTTGGTGGTGACTCCACATTTTTACTCTCATGTCACATGGGTATTATCAAGAGCACTTTCACCAAAATGATCTTGTCAACAGCAATGAATTTTGATCAGAGACACAAGGTAACAACTTTTACAATTAGCACTAATAGCATGTTACGCACCAAAGCAGCACATTTTGTAGAGATCGTTGTGCGTAAAAATGTTACAGCTTTGCTCAGATCAGCCAATCTGAAGCTGGGTAAAAATCACATTCTTGAGAATTGTTAATAGCTATGCTGAATATGTCAGCAAAATAAACTGAAAACACTGCAGAATGCAAGCATATGTCTACTCCAAATCACCTTTAAAAGGTGAATTCCTTTTAAGGCTAACAGATTGCAACAGTGTTTCCAGGTAAAAATGAAACATGTCTACTAACATTTGTAACAGAATCACAGTTAAAACCTATCATCACGAGTGCCAAAAAAGGGGCATCATTTTTATCATTATGCTAACAGTAGTTGAGAATGGATTACCACTAAATTCTCTGGGGAAGGGAAAGCAAGAATGAAGTTGTAATTAATACCAAATCTACAAAGATATGACTATTGACTTTCTTGATTTAACGATGAACAGAAATTATGCATGTCTTACAGGTAGTCCTTGACTTACGACCACAACTGGGACCAGAACTTCAGAAACTAAGCAATGCAGTTAAATAAGTTATCACATGACCAGATTTTGCAGCCATTTTTACTGCTGCTAAGGGAATCATGTGGTCATGAAAATGAATCCAGCTTTCTCAACTGACTTTGCCTGTCAGGAGCCAGCTGGGAAGGTCACATAACCACAAGACATTGCAACAAAATATGAAACAGTTGCCAAGCACTTGAATTGCAGTCATGTGACTGCAGGAGAGGTGCAATTGTGGTAACTTTGAGGATGGGTCTTAAGTCACAAACTAACTGTGTGTATGGGGTTAAGTATATATATGGGGTTTTGTTATATAATGCCTAATTTATTTACCCCTAATTTATTAGCTTATATAGTCAATTCATGAAATCATAGGAATTCTATGGAATCCATTGGAAGGTAGCTTGGAGGTTTTATAATCAAAGTCTTCCCTCCCAGGGTAGGAATCTTCAGATAATCCAAGATCCAAGATCCTCCAACTTTTGCTTGAAAATCTCTGCTGAAGGAGTACCAATGGCTCTGGGAAATGCACCATTAGTTTTTGTCCTACATTTAGGCATTAGGGTGAATAAATCCATACCTTCTTAACCCAAAGGCCTTCAAGCACTGGAAGACTGATATCCCTGATACCACGTCCTATTACCCTTCTCTTATTTAGGCTAAACAAGCTGTTTTTTAAACTGTTCTTCAGAAGAATTACTTTCCAAGTCCTTTGTCATCTTTATTGGTCTCTTCTGCATTCTTCTCGGACTCATGCTTCATCTGTGGTCTACTAGTTCTTTTTCACAAGTACTATGGCTGAGTCAGGTACTGTCTATCTTCTACCTGTGCATCTGATTTTTTTTTCCACCTAGGTGCAGAACCTGACATATTTTTTTTAGGCCACTGAATAATATTTACTTGCATAAAGTCCAATTGTTCAAGCATAATGAAACATTTCAAGCCTTGAGCATGTCTTCCGAGGTGTCTCCTCCTAGCTTTGTGCCATTTGCAAGTTTCCCTCCCTTCCTTTTCTCTAAGTAATTTATTTATTATTCGTATTTCTATGCCACCCAACTCGCGTCGGACTCAGGATAATAAAAATGTTGAAGAATTCTGGGCCCAAGACAGAATCCTGAGGTATCCCACTGTTTGCCTCTATGTAGACATACTTCACAATTTAACTTCTGACATATACAAAGTTTATAGCTTTAACTCTCAATCTTCTAATGACAAATAGCAATAGAATTTGGCCCACTCCTGACTGTACAGTAAGTGGCTCTGTTTTAATTACATTTTACCGCATGTCAATTATTGATAATAGTCAGTTATCTAGCTCACCAAAAGGAACAACAGAATGCACTAGATATATATTTTGTCTCACGACAGAAGAATCATTTCCCCTTTCCTGAAAAGCATACTATTTTTTCCAGACTGGCAGTCTAACTTCTGCTTCAAAGACCTGTGAATTTTATGAATATCACCCTTCATTTACAGTTCTGCAGATTCTTCATATAAGAAGATACAAAAGCAGTTGCTATAGGTGAAAGATTTTTCATGTAGCCAAAAAAACCAGCATAAAATGCATAGTTTTTTAGTATTGCTGCCTTTCTATTCCTAAGGAGGAAGAAGTGGTACTATCACAATTTTGCTACCTCAGGTTAACATTATGACTTTTTTCTTTTTGAAACAGGAGCTTCATGGGCTGCTCCCCTTCAGGGAGCCAAATAATATAAACCAAGCTTGGTTTTCATAATTACATAACAATCAAGACTGGACAATAGGCTATGATGTTCCATCTGCACTACGAGGCTGAAAACCTTCTCTTCGGAGACTGGTTAAGTCCAAACGTGTTAAAACTTCACAGCGTACCAAGAGAATGTCATCTTTTATGTATGTTCTTTGTTTAAGGGCTTGCAACTGCATAAAAGTTACATATCCAAAACCCTTTGGGTTGCGAGGGGCCATAGGACGTTGGAAAGCTAGTAACTCGGGCTTGGTATCCATTACTTCTTCGTGATTGTGCCTTGGGGATCCTTCAGACTGATCCAAAATTGACAGACGTATGGTGCCTTGGAAAGGCCAAGGGAGATGACTGTCATAGTCCCCTTGCATGGTGTGAACGAAAAGAGAAATGTAGTTACCACAACGTTGAACACTTGGTAACTGGATATGCAGACGCAAGCAAAGTTTATATCCTGGTTTCCCTGTGTAGAAACCTGGACTGTGGATCACAACGGGTCTTTCTTCCTCCTGGGCTTTCAGGTACACACTAAAATTTTCAATTTTCCACAGGAAAATGCCATTACATTGTTGGGCTTCAATGTCAGCAATTTTTTCCTCTAGAGTTCGGATGGTGCGTTTGAGATCTCCCATTTGGGACTGTTGTGTCTCCATTTTTGCAATGAGTTCTCTAATTTGGTGATCTTGTCTTACCAAGCGACCTTCCAGTTGCTGAATAGTCTCCTTGAAGTTCTGGACCTCTGGGCTACACTCACATGAGGGTGGCATGCCTTGAGAGAAGAGTGATGGGTCAAAGGGTAAAGTTCCAGGAAAATTCATGGACGTTGGAGTAGTATTGCAGACTCTCTCAAGAGTCTGAGCCATCATTCTCATATGAACCTGAGTAAATTCTTGCACGTGGCGTGCCAAATCATTTCTCTGCATCTGCAATTAGACAAAGGTGAATGTAACTCTCATTTCTTTTTGGTAAAATCAAGGGCTGCGTCTTAATGGAGGAGGGAAAATATTGCATTAAAAAAGAAGTAGCTTTATTGCTTACTATTAGCCGAAACAAACAAGGATAAACTGAACAGAACAGAACTATAAATACTGTAGGAATTTCAAATGGTCAGAAGCAGATCAAGGTCTATGTAAATTGTCAGGTATAAAACTAAAATATTTTCAGCTACTTAAAACAGCATCAGTATTATTGACCAGTAATGTAATATTTGAACTATGTCATTTTGTAGGTAAATTTGTAGTTTTAGAACTTTGTTTTTAAAAATTATATTTCACAATACAACACTTTACACACTAACAATAACTCAAATTAATGGTTGGGCAAATAGGTTAGAAAATATGAAGACTGAAAGCAATATTATTTAATTACAGGAAGAACATAATCAGTGTATAATCTTTTCCCTATAAATGTTTATTTTTATAAAAAAAAACATTTGAATAAACATTCTCACATGACTATATAAAGATTAAAAAACAGCAGCTTAAGATGAGAAGAGGAAAAAAAATTATGCAATCTAAAAAATCTGCAAAATTATAAAAACGCACTGGAATATTTTCTTTTCATTTTTACAGATCTACATTGTTAAAGCACTTAGTTTTTCATGCGAACTAAAACCAAAAATATTTTGCTTAATTGTGTAAATACTTTTCTGCTGTTACTTTTTCTTTAAAAAGTCATGTGACCTTATTTACCAACATTTTTCAGAGCTTATTAACCTGCCAGGATGTGCTGTGCTACAATTCCTAATCACCAGAATCCTGGTTAGAATTTTGGATGTCATAGTCTAATGTTATTTGAAAGACTCCCAGCTGCAGAAAGTCATATAAAACCAGAATGACAAGCTTGTTCTTCTGAAATAAATATGAGGTTTAAATTCTGTATGTGCTATCCAAAATTTAGCAGCTCAAGGTATTTCACAGCATGATTGGAAAGCTCCTCTCCTTTCACATGGCATCTATGCCATCCTGCAAATTTTATCTACAATGAATTATTGCAAGAGAAGTAATGAATAATTCAGAACAAAAAACAACCATATTGGTTGGAAAGAAATGAAAAAAAACCTTAGCAGACAGAAGAGGGAAATCCCACTAAAGGAAAGCAAATTACGTTCACATTAGCAATTACGGAATTAACTCATTCCATGGAAGGATCAAAATAAATTCTGAACTGATTTTCTGGGAAAACAGAGTTTTTCTACGCTAGAGGCAGGATTGAAAAATGGGCTACATTTTGATGACCATATATACCTGAATAAACTAAGGTATTTTTTTTGCTCCCAGGCTCTATTTCAGTCCCAGCACGTCGTCTTCCTCCTCCATTGAGGAGATATGCCTTGTCCCATGCAAGGCAACTGATTGTTGTGCCATGATTTCTTCCCAAGACAAGTTCTTCTCCAAACTGTGCAATGCTTCTCATGATGCTTCTGAGGCCTCCCAAAAGCTTGTAAGAAGCCCTTATGCAAGTCTCCAAATCACGTACTGCCTTATCACAATGCTTTTGAGGCCTTCTAAAGCATTGCAAAAAGGCAGTGTGTGATCTGGAGGAGCATGCATGTGGCCTCAGGAAGAAGGCCTGATGCAGGCCTAAATTTTCTTTGTCTCAGGGCTAACCGAGTAATCACAGTGGGATCAATCTTTGTACATTTTACAATAATTACAATATTGTGTGACAAATATTCTTCTAAGATCAACAAACATAGGCATATATAAAACTAATTTAAATTACCTTTTCTAGACAGCCAAACGCACTATAGGTACATGATGCTGGAGCAGTAGGACAGTCATTATCATAATGATTAGGCAGCTGTAAAAAGAAAGAAGAATGATCTGTAGCTTCCAGAAATCCTACGCTGAAAAGTAAATATGTATCATTTATACCAAAACAGCATTTATTAAATTAATATTACTTTCTAGTGAAGAGTGTTAGAAATTCATAGTAAATTGGACATATTTTGTCTAAATTTTTACACTCAAGTTCAGATCATTTTCCAGGCATCAAATAAAATAATGGATTAAAAAACATTGCCATTATTACTGTAAAGATAATTCATCAGTACCATTATACTCCACTGAAATTACATTATATTAATTGTAATAATTTTAGATGACATTTGCAAAGGTTTAAATAAATAGTTATGTATTTTTCTTTTGGATAACAAGACCCAATTAGCCAAAGTTTTGATAAAATTGACAAGCTCTGAAATAAAATGAATCCTAGGATTAGATTATTATCTATCCTATTTTATATTGCCCAATATGAGTGGTACATAAAAAAACCTGATTCAATTTCTATTCAATTTAGCTGTCAGATCTGTTATTGTAAAACAATGGAAAACAAAACTTTCCTTGGATCAATGGTATCCCATTGATAAAAAATTAATTCTCCAATTAAAAAAAGTTTGAAAATTCTTCATTTTTCATTATAGATTGTCTATTGCTGGCACGAAGTTCAATTTAGGCAAATATATTATAATACAAATGTATTATATATTCTGTACTGCCAAATTTAACCTTTGGTTTTCCTTGTCAGATTCATTTAAGTTTATAACAAGCAAATATGTGGTTTATTAGTAACTGTTACAATACTTATATTATTTTTTAAAAAGTCACCTCCCATTTTAAAGTTCCCTGCTTTCAAAATCTCTACTTCTAGTATAACTTACAAATGACAAAAATATTAAAGTAAAAATCAAGGTAAAAATACAAATAAAACATATTGTAAACAACAGAAAAAATAAAGCACTTATAAAAATTATTAAGCATCACAATTTTCTTTAGTAAAGTCAATAATAATAATAATAATAATAATAATAATAATAATAATAATAATAATAATAATAATATTTGCGGTCACAGACCAAGGTACAAGTGTAATAAAAAGAAAAACATGGAGAGTGTAAAATCATAGACAGCCTTGGCTGAGTGGGATTACAGAGTTCTCCTAATAGTTACAGCTCTTAAAATTTTTTTTGAAACCTGAGAAAGTGATGTATGGGGGAACCATCCCCTAGACAATGTAAGACCAAATTACTAGCATTGGAACCAGAGGGGTCTATTTCAAGGAGAGACAGTAATTTAATTCTGCCTGCGTTATACATAGGGCAGTATAAAAGGACGTGCTCCACAGTTTCAACCTCAGCTCTGTCACAGGGTCATAGCTGCTTGCTAATCGGCAGCCTCTTAAATCGCCCATCCAGTAGTTCTGAGGGCAGGACGCTGAAAAAGACATCATACTTTTTAGCAAACTAATTTAGTTGATATTTTGAAGTAGGGTCAGATCAAGATAAGATTTAATGTCTGAAAAGATTAATAATACTATAATATTGGTAGTTTAAAATAAATGATGTATATATAATTTGTTATAAACATTTAAGAGAGGCCACAGTGACAGCCTTTCTGGGAAAAACATTCTGTGAAAGTCAGTCTAAAGGATTCTTTCTATAGACATTATCTGCTTAGTATAAGGCAGGGGCATCAAACTCAGTTCCACTGAAGGGTTGGCTTCAGTGAATCAGGGTTGTGTTTGACCTCGGAGGGACTGGGGAACCATGGCCAGGGTGGGCATGGCCAGATCAACATCACTAGTGTCGGGGGTGCCTATGGTGACCCGAGTGCTCTGCCAGAGAAAACGGGCTCCTGAGCTCCATTTGCAGCTGCGATGGCCTCCTGCAACCCTCTGCCAACAAAAATGGAGCTTAGGAGGACCCTCCCGAGTTCTGGTTTCAGTGGCAAAGGCACTGGTCAGTCCTTCGCTGTTTCCAGGGTGGCTCCGTGGGCCAGATCTAAGCACCCAAAAGGCTGGATCTGGTCCCCGGGCCTTGAGTTTGATGCCCCTAGTATAAGGTGAAGCTTTCGGATACCCAGGTCCCAAGATATTTGTGCCTACGCACACATGCACACACATACACAAACACACTTTTGAATCTAATCATAAGATATATCTAAAACCACAAAGACAAAACACAAGACAATATTCCTCCCTGGCACTGAACTCTATGTAACAGTTCACACTATCCTTTCATCCCTCATAATAATGATGATAGAATTCTTTACAGAATAGAATTCTTTATTGGCCAAGTGTAATTGGACACACAAGAAATTTGTTTCCCGTGCATAAACTCTCAGTGTACATACAAACATCAAGGGACAAGTCATGATCATAATCATAACCAGAGAGGGCTCGCAACTTGGGTGTCCTCCTGGATGCGTGGCTGTCTTTAGAGGATCATCTCTCAGGCATTGCCAGGGGCGCTTTCTATCAGTGCGCCTGATTTACCAGTTGTGTCCCTTTCTGGACCGAGATGCCCTGCATAGTCACTCATGCCCTTGTCACCTCCTGATGCTCTCTACATGGGGCTCCCCTTGAAGAGCATCCGGAGGCTCCAACAGGTACAGAATGCGGCCGCGTGGGTTATTTATGGGATGCCTTGGCATGCCCATGTGACACCTCTCCTGCGCAGCTTGAACTGGTTGCCAGTGGCCCTCCAGCTGCGCTTCAAGGTTATGGATATGATCTTTAAAGCGCTCCATGGCTTAGGCCCAGGATACTTGCGAGACCTCCTACTGCCAGAAACAGCCTCCCATGGACCGGTGCGGTCCCACAGAGTTGGCCACCTCAGGGTGCCGTCGGCCAGGCAGTCAGCTGGCGACCCCCAGGGGGAGAGCCTTCTCTGTGAAAGCCCCTGTCCTCTGGAATGAGCTCCCACTAGAGGTCCAGATTGCCCCCGACTTGAGAACCTTTTGGCGCGCCCTTAAAACCCACTTATTTCATCTTGCTGGCCTGTCCCCATAAAATTGGCTTTAACTGGGTTTTTAATCGGTTGGATATTGTAAATTTTATAAATTTTGGGGCTAAAATTGATTTAACAGTTTTTAATTTTTATATTGTATTTCTTTTAATTTGTCCTGTAAACTGCCCTGAGTCCCTCGGGGGAAGGGCGGTATAGAAATTTAATAAATAAATAGATAAATCATGCATCATAAGATACAACACTTAGTAATACTAAATAAAAGCAATAAACATAAATCATAAGATACAAACAAGGTGATAGTCATAAGATGCTAAAGGAATAGTTAATAGAAAAGATAAGAAGGATAATAGTAATAGTGCTATTACTATTAATAGTAATAGTGATCGTGAGAGGCATGACTTAGCAATTTGTGCTATTAAGACTTTGAGCAATGTAATAAATAAAAAGAAAACAAAAGATGCCCCTTACCTGTTCTCTGATTAGTACTGTATTACAATATTCACAGAAGACATTTGCCAAAAGGCATATTTCATCATGAACCTTTATTTTTAGTGAAAGCAAAAAAGAAAAAGAAAAAATTAGTTGTAATGGAAAGGGAATGATACATAATTAGGACTATTAGATGTTTTACAGTTTAGGATACAGCTTTTCTCTTTCTGTCATAATTTCAGAAGATTGTGAAATAAGATCATCTGCCTTTCTCTGAGATTAAGAATTTTGAATTAATAGAGGGTACCCATTCAGATCAAGTCAGAGGGATTGGGAACGTTTTATAAAGCCATGCTTCAAGGGCAGAACTATTATCTTGCTTCTCAACTCATCTATGTAGGCATGTACATTCAAGTTTTGTTTTGCAAATAGGAACTGTGATTATTGAAGTATTGATGTGAAAACACATGAACTAGTATCAGAATGCTATGGAGACTTGTTAGCACAAAAAGGTGGTTTCCTGTGGTGTAATTCATGTCAGTGCTGTTAGGTAAGGTTCTCAAACTTTTTTCTCTACTCCACAGTTGTGTACAGCTGCACTGATACATTTGACAAATAAAATCTACAGAATCTGCAACAGAATATTCAGATGAGTAATGAGTATAGTTTATGTACAATTACGGTAGGTATATAGGTAGTCACTTGACTTATAGCCATAATGAAGCCTGCCCATTACAATGGTAAGTGGTGATGATCATAAAAGTGGGTCACTCCATGACATTTTTTGCCATTAAGCAAAACTGGCAGTCACTAAGTGAGTACACCAATTGTGAAGCAAACCCAGTGTTCATAATGTTGTTTTTTGCTAAAAATCAAAAATGCCAGTTTTCAGCAAAAACATCATTAAACATAGTAGTCACATGACGAGCTGCAGCAAACTGCCCTAAATGCAAGTCTGTTATTGAGTGCCTGACAGGTGGTCATTTGTGATTGTGTCCCATCAGAACTTCAGAACCAGGTTGTAAGTAGCTCCAGGGAGGTCTGTTGTAACTTTGAATGGTCACTAAGTGACTGGTTGTAAATCGAGGGCTACCTTTACATTTACTTTAAAAGCAAGTGTTAAAATATTTTGTTCAAATCATTTAGGACATGATTGAACAGAAAAAAGCTGTATAACACTTTCAGCTCTGACACCTATAAATACTGGTCTACATCCAATATTACCAAGATGGAGTTTTAATTGTTCTTCTCTAGATCAAGAGCAAGCAGTCAGACCCTGACTGCTCTTTAGAAGGCCAGAACCTGAAGATGAAACTTAAATACTTTGGCCACCTAATGAGAAGGAAAGATTCACTGGAGAAGAGCCTAATGCTGGGAAAGATTGAGGGTAAAAGAAGAATGAGGTGGCTGGATGGAGTCACTGAAGCAGTCAGTGCGAGCTTAAATGGACTCCGGGGGATGGTAGAGGACAG
>JANHFR010003424.1:99657-111346 GCA_032468015.1 Mimophis mahfalensis
CTGAGGGAACACACTGTTCCCATCTATTTCAGAAATAGATGGGAACAGCACGTTCCCTCGGCTTCAGAGGCCATGTGCCTGCATGCGCGCATGCACAAGCCAGGCAAGCGAAGCCGGCTTTCTCATTGCTCTGTTGTTTGCTGTTGGCTGCAAGTAGAGGAGGAGCGCTCCAGTAAGCACCTCCTTCTATACCTGCAGCCAATACCGAACAAATTCAACAGAGTGATGAGAAAGCTGGCTTGGCTTGCCCGGCTTGTGCGCGCGCACCCCCACACTTATAATTTAGCGAACCGGTGGTGGGATTTTTTTGAATCCCAACACTGACCACCTCTGATTGGCTGACACCAGAAAATACCTCCTCTGATTGGCTAACAGCATAGCCACGCCCACAGAACAGGTAGTAAAAAAATTTGAATCCCACCACTGGGCTAGACATATCTAGTTCCTACAAACATTCAATATATGTTTTAGCCTCCAGCCCCCTAATAATCTTTGTTGCTCTTTTCTGCAGTCTTTTTAGAGTCCCAGCATCTTTTCTGTATTATGGGGACCAAAACCAGATGCAGTATTCCAAGTGTGGTCTTACAAAAGCAGTATAAAGCAGTACTAACACTTCAGGTGATCTTGGTACTTTCCCTCTCTTGATGCAGCCTATGACTGCAGTAGCTTTTTTGGCAACTGCAACACACTGCTGGCTCCTATTTAAATGGTCACCCACTAGGACTCCTGAATCCTCCCAGTTACTGCTGTTGAGCCACACACAGTACCACTTATTCTACACCAGTACATTTGCTTTTTCTTGTCTAAGTGTAAAACCTTTAGTTTTCTCACCACTGAATTGTATTTTGCTGGCTAGCGCCCAGTGTTCAAATGTGTCAAGATTGTTCTGGATCTTGAGCCTATTTTCTAAAGTGTTGACTATTCCAGCCTACCGCAGCTTGGTGTTCTCTGCAAATAGGAATAGAAATAGAAATTTTCAAAAAATCATTTTTCAAATGTAAACAAAGGGTATAATTCTATTTTCTTGTTTCCACGTACTCTACTACTTAAATGTCAGTGGATGAACTGGCACACATCAGTTTAAACTATTCTAACCAACAGTCCAGTTTCTTGCCTGTTATACACATCAAAGGCCTAGTTAAACAGTTTAACTTCTGTAGGTACAGAACTTAGTGCTGTAGGTAAATTAGCTGTGAAACAGCTAAACAAACATAATCTATTCATACACTTAGTCCTCCCTGCCAGAATGTGTTCTGATGATCTTCCTTTTATTTATATCTGCAGAGAAATGTTTTACATCTGCAGAAAAATTTAACAATAGTACAGAATATTTGCAGCTCAGAATTGAATTGTAGTGACCTTGGCAACAAAAGAAACAAAAAGACCAGAATACCTCCTCGCCAGCAATCAACATCCAGATATGCAGGTATTAACACTAAGATTAATATCAGACTGCCAATCAAGCAGTAAACCATACCTGATCAAGGAATTGCTAACTGTGACACACAATCAAACAGTAAACAACAAAATCTAATCAAGAGCCTACAAACAAGAAAACAGCTCTTCCACTAACACTGAAAGGGCAAGTCACTGTATACGGAGAGCAAATCCTAGCTTGGTAATGAAACGTCTGCAAGAAAACAATCAAGTTCAGAGAACACCAAGGTCTCCATAGAGACAGATTAGAAATGGGACTGTTACAGTACTCGTCCCCAACATGTCATATTCAGATGCAATGGATCTCCAACTTCCAGATGCTCATGTTAACTGGGAAATATGGAAGTTGCACACTCGACTTACCTGAAGAGTGCTAAGCTGGGAAAGACTATTAGGAAAAACTGCCTTAAAATGGATATTTGGATCCCATGCAAAGCATGGTAATATTTAAAAACCCACACAATGCAAAGAAACTGCTCTAAGTGTGATCTTTGCAGTGTGCTGTACACTCTTGAGTTTTAGAAGCTTCTGACAGCTCCTGTGAATGCGCTGCACGTGAGTAGCTAAAGGTAACTTGAGAAAGAGCATTGGGTGTTTCCAGTGAAAACCTGGAGATTCTGTGGATGGTTTAAACTGAACTATCACATTTTCTCTCCATGATAAATGGTAAATGCTCAAAATGCCAGCAAAGTACATATGTGAGTCAGTGGTGGTATTCAGCCAGTTCTGACAGGTTCTGGAGAACCAGTAGCGATAATTTTGATTGGTTCAGAGAACCAGCAAATACCACCTCTGATTGGCTGATTGCATAGCCATGCCCACCAGGCCACACCCACAGAACTGGTAGTAAAAATATTTGAATCCCATCACTGATGTGAGTGCTATTTAGAGCTGTGATGGCGCAGTGGTTATAAAGCAGTACTGCAGGGCTAACTCACTGCTCATTCCAGGAGTTCAATTCTCATCAGCTCAAGGTTGACTCAGCCTTCCATCCTTCTGAGGTTGATAAAATGAGGACTCAGATTGTTGGGGGACAATATGCTAACTCTGTAAACTGGTTAGAGAGGAAGGTAAAGCACTGTGAAGTCTAAATATAAGTCTAAATGCTATTGTTATTTGAGATATCCCATCCTTTAAGACAGGAAAAGAGAGTCCAGAATATGATGGCTTCAGTTGAATGACTTAATTAATTAATGTACTAGAAATTGCCAGCTACTCCTTGAAGCCTAACAACCTAACAAGGTGCATCTATGTGTTAATATTTGCTCAACTAATCATATGTGCAACTACTCATCTAGCGTGCCAAAAATTAAAACAAGTAGATGAATTTGTGTACCTCAGTTGAATTTTTACTAAATATGGGGACTGCGGTGGTTGTTTCGAAAGGAAAATGGAGGGAACAATGGTAAATTAAGCATCAGTGGGGAGCGGGGGAACCCAGAGCAAATAAATGAATGCGTGTTCCTTGGTAGAATGTTTACTTAAAATGGCAAAATAGATGGAGACATTTTAAGATATATAAACACTGGTTAAAAAGGTAATGGGTAGCACTGTATGTGGTCTGTTGTGAGGACTTAGTTTGTAGAAAGAAACAAAACCAGCTGTGTATAAGAGCTTCTGCCTACGTTGTTTTATGAAGTGAAATTTGGAAACGTCAAGAAAGTAAACCTAAGAGTAAGTTGAATTCAGCAGGAATTGGGGTCTTGAGAAGCATCTGGTGTTAAAAAAAAAAAGATAAAAGGTCAAGAATTAATGGATGCTTAATGAATGTGGGGCAAATATAAAAGTGTCTGGTACAGTACATGAATGATGGAAACAAGAATGACTTGCAACAGAGGAGTGTGATAGATGCATAGATTTATGCCAAAATCAAGGCTGCTGATGCTAATCTAACCCTGTCTCGCAGCTGAGATGCTTTTCTGTGGCTAAGCCCATTATAATGGTTTTACTAAAATCCTGTTTTGAAGGGAAAGAATCCCAGCTGGAAATTTCAGGGAACACCACAATGTGAAAGTCTGTGGGTGTCTTTTGCCAGTCTCACAAAAGCCTCTAATCAAGTGGAAAATTTGCTGGAGACCAGAAGTTTGGGGCTGCAATTATTTTAAGGGATTAGTTGGAGAGAATTGGAGGCGCTTAGCATTTATCCCCTCATTTTCTGTCTCTCTTTATGTTTTGTTTGATGCCGCTTTGGATAGATTCAGCAAGAACCTTCCACAGCTGCAGCTGAAGAATCAAGTGTCCCAGTAATTATTTCACTTCTCTTTCACAGAAGAACAGAAATCATAAACTCTAGTTTGAATAGGATACTAGCTGAAAAGACAGCTGCCAGATTTGTAAGCGATCTGTTCCTTTTTCCTTGGCCAGCAGCCTGGAATATCAACATTTCACAGGTAAAACTGTTTTGGCCAAGGAGAAAAAAGTAATCAGGTACAGAAAAAGGGTTCGGGAACTTCTCTGGTTCAAGGCTGAGATTGCAAGCGAGACTAACAATGACAATCAAATTGATATTAAGTTCACTGCCTTTTCAAACCCTGATATTGCTTTCTCAGCCAGTTACCCTTGTACTGGTCTGTCTAATGAAGTAATTGCTCTTTGTAATCTGAATAGGAACAATTACATGAATAAGCACTCCTTAACTTACAAACCTAATTGAGCCTGGCAATTACAGTCATAAATTGTGATGCCGTTAAAGTAGGTCACTCTGTGACTAGATCTGCTTTTATGACCTGTTTTGCAATAGTTGTTAAGCCAATGCTATGGACATTAAATGAACCCATTGTTTAGACCAGGGGTGTCAAATTCGTGACAACATATTGTCATGTGACATATCACAACTTTTTTCCCCTTCGCTAAAATGGGGGCATGACCCATCTGGCCCTTGGGCCCTGAGTTTAACAGGGCCCACTTTTTTTGTGAGAAATCAAAAGTAAATGCTAGTTTCCTCCATAAATCATAGTCATGTGATCATGCAATTCTGAAAACAGCTATAAATGCAGGCTGGTTGCCAAGTGCTCAAAATGCAGTCATGTGACGGGGGGGGGGGCAGAGTCAGAAGTTTGAAACCAGGTCATAAATCCCTTTTGTGAGCCCATCGTAACTTTAACCGATCATAAGTCAAGTTCTTTCTGTACTATGATATACAGGATATATGGATAAAAATACAAATTGACATATTTTGGATTAAAGTCATTTTGGCGATAAGCAATATTATGCAATAATATACAGAAAAGGATCAATACATAGTGGAAAATCTAACCACACTGAGTTTGCAACAACAGTATCTGTATATCCTTCCTGCTCTTGTAAGCCATCCTTGCTTCCTCCTATGTTGACAGATTAAGTCATATGTTACTTATTCTTTAAACTTCCTGGATCATCAATTCTATCCACCCACTATCTTCGCATTAATGAATTGAACCTCAATATTTTTTTCTTGTTTTCGTGCTCTAAAACTGGGTGCATCTTATGGTCAGGTGCGTCTTATGGTCCGAAAAATACGGTAGCTTGATAAAAAGTTTAATGAAGGAATGAAATGGAGACATTTGAAGATATATGAAGTCTATAGTGAAGAATTCATGATTCTCAAAATTGGCTATGTAACCAGAGGGTGTTTCTCCCACTTCATTAGGCAGAAGTTCAGTATATCAGGAGGAAGATCAAAGTAAATGGGCCACGTTAAGAACAGATTACTTAAACCAGGACGTAGGATCAAGAATGAATGGGCGATGCACGAGCAATGGATTCATTACAATAGGGATTGACTAGTACGGAAAGTAATATTTTGAAGTGGTTTGGTAATAAGGAGAGAATGAATGACTAAATTGCAAAATACATGAAGAAAGAATGAATGACCTCATCGAAACATCGCCAAGACACCCTCAACCTTACATGGGAGAAGACCCGAATACACCAAGACTTGCATACCTGTACCTGTGAAAATCTACGAAAACATATATACATACATACATACATACACACACACATACATTCATATATATTTATCTGCCTCCAGGTAAAGATTTGGACTAATTATGGTCTTCAAGATTTATCCAGAGATCTAAACTTTTGATAGGACAAGACCCAATCAAATTATCTTGAACCACTTATCTCTCTCCTTAATGTAATATGGAATGCTACCTATGTTTGGAAATCCATTAAGAATTCCAAAAATAGATTTCTTGTGGAGCTAATCTAACATTTAGGTTTTAAAAAGGTTGGATTTGGTTTGTTCTTGTTAAATTTTTTGTGTGTAAACCCCTCCATTAATACAACTTGAATCAACTATGTGTGTCATTGAATTGATTAGGTAATTGATTCCATAGATCCAATCGATTTTCATTAGAGATATTTTGTATTGCAAACTGAATATTTTCTCATTCAGCTTCAAACAGCAACACATTTATTTCACTTGGAAGCAAGCACTACAGAAGATACAAAATCAGGACTGGTAAGGAGTCCCCATTTTGAATGCTTTGCACAGCCTTACAATTTAGCATATTATGATATTCAACCACCCATGTTAAGTAAATCATGCCTTAATAAGACCTATGGACCATGTGATTATTAAATCATCGAACAGCTTGTGACTAACTGCAATTTTACATCTAACTTGATAGGCCCGTATTGCCACAATTTGAGTTGTCTTGCCTGTATCCATAACTTTATTGGATTTTAATTCAACTGAAAAGACATGCTTTATTACGGATCTGTTCCTAGGATATTTGAAGTTAATAGATGCTATGTTTAACTGAACCCCTTTTATACTGTTGGGAGGAAAATACTGTTCTTTTTCCACATAGTAAAACATGTTTGCCACTGCTAATATTGGGTTTCAGATAGAGGTGAAGTGAGATTCAACAAATCCAGGCCAAAGAGTTTATTTCTGTAGATAAGCAGGACTGCAGGGAGAAAACCTATGTCAACACGAGTCCTATGGAAAATATTGCTGTTGTAACTAGACGAGAGACTGGAGATGTTTGTGTATTCAGCCACTGTATATATGAAGATATTTTAGAAGCCTCTATACTTAGCCATTGTGGTTTTAGATCTTTTTCCAGACCAGGGATAATTGTGTAAGCATGTAGTCAACTCAGGCCAATAAGGTCTTTTAAACTGTCCCATCGCTGCCAATTTTACGTTGTTGAGGATGATGATTTTATCGCTGATAAATGTGCACACTGAAACCAAATTGCTAAAAAGAAAAACAATAAGAAAGCGTGACCAACTTCACTGTGGTCATGTGTTGTTTTTTTGATACCAGTCTGTCTTTAAGCGATTCAATGTCTCAAGTCAAGATCTTGCTTATGCGCCAAGGTAAACTTAGGGGGGGGCACAGGAAGTGATGACGTAGGTGACTTAACTAGTGCCTTTGCTTCCTTTCTGAGTCAGACCTGAATCAGTGCCACAGTGCGACGCTAGGAAGTGGTCTTTCTTTTCTCTATGAGAAATAGGGATATTTGGCCACTTGCGGTCATAAAAACTAGAGTCAGTTTTCATAGCTGGGAAGGGAAGAGAGCACTGATCATTAATAAAGCCAAATTCCTGGAGCGATAATTACATTTTCCTTGCAAAAAATTTCCTGACCCTGCATTGTGGAGAGAATTATACTTCACTTACTTTCCAGAATGCTGGTAATTGCTATGGTCTAGCAACAGATCTAAGTAGCTTCCATTTATGTAGCCTGGAACCATCAACATCTTAGAGATCTGTTATCAGATTGTCATCTGTGCGCATAATGAAGTATTGGGGGAGGTTTTCACGTGAAAAATCCAAATGGTGGCCCCATTCTGGAGTTGGGATCATTTTGAGATATCAGTTCTACGAAAAATTACTTGAACTGGAGTCTGGATTATGGCTACAGCTGATACAATTTATTGGAGAGTGGGATTAAGACAATTTTCTGCCAGAAAAAGAAGAAAAAAAATAAGATTACAATTATCACTGTAACTTTAGATATCTGAGATGTTTAATAACCTCTACTGGAATCTATGTTGTAAAACTTTCTAGAAATCCCTAGGCAAAATGCCATTAAATCAAATGATGTGCACTCTATATGATGTTACTGTTGTACATAACATAGAATCTATATAATTTCACTTTTCAATCATCCACAAAAACATTTTTAAAAAAACTAGTGATGTGCTTGATAGGAATTTGAGGATTGAGCAAAACTGGCAAGGACAATTCAGAAATGCTTATGGATTATTTTTTATCACTATGGAAGAAATGTAATAGTGCAAAATTTCATTTCAGAGCCAGGGTGGTAAGGTTTCTTATGTACATTTGCTCCTGAGCAGGCAAAGTTCTTCTTTTTAAAGATACAATCTGTGAAGATAAATCAGCTATGGAAAAAAAGAGATTTCTAGCTTTTGCTTCTATTATCATTCCTTTCAGAAGCTTTCAACTTTTTATTCACAAAGGGATAAAAGTACTAAAGTCTTTCCCTTTCATGTCACACTCTCAAAACTTCCAAGTTTTTACAATTAAATTAATTTAATGTTTTAAATCTTAACAAACCAAGAACAAATGATATATTGTTTGGTTGTAAGTTGATTCTGGGAGTCCTTTTTAATTCCTGACTGATTTTCGAATGCTTGAGAATGCACCTTTTTGGACCCTTCGATGTAAATATTACTTTTCCAGTACATTATTTTTAGTTAAATCATTGTGCCTCCATTTGCTAGTTTTTGTGATATTTCCAAGTCTACTATTATGTCTAGGAAATTTACAAAAGCCAGGGATGTGAATGCAAATAGTTATGTGGAAATGTTATCGCTATGAGGGAATGCTTCGCAAGTAGCATAATTAGCCAGAAGGGGTGACAATTGTAGCATGGTCAATGTCTCTCCCTCCACCGCCACTTCAGAAAATGGAAAACAGCATTTGATTTTAATCATATTTTCCAGTATCTTCCTATATTTACTTGGAGCCATGACTCCTAGGATGGGAGAATGGCTCCAATAGATCCCAACAACAACATTGGATCTCTCTGTCCAGAAGACTACAGTTCTAGCAAGAGCAAAGATACTGTGCAGAACCCTCAAATCAGTGTTGGGATTCAGCCGGTTCGTACAAGTTCAAGAGAACTGGTTATTAAAATACCCATTGCCTGCTAACAAAGTGGATCCTGGGCGCTGCGCTGCAACAGAGAAATAACAACAGAGCGACTGGTGTGAGGGAAGGAGAAGGCCGCTTTCCCTCTTTCATCTCCCTGCTCCTCCTCCTTCCCTCATGCTGGCCACTCTGTTGCCCATTTCTTCATTGCAGTGCAGCACCCAGATCCACTCTGATAGCGCAGGGTGTGTAATTTAACCAGTTAACCAGGGTCAGGTTGGCCATTGTGGGAACCTTGTGCCGCATGTGTGGTGGAGCTGAAGGACGGGGATGGGCCAAACCTCCCATGACAGCCAACCTGACCCTGGGCAAACGAGCTGTTAAATTATTTGAATCTCACCACTGCCTCAAACCTTTCCCCACCAGATAAATCATATTGGTATATTGGCAGTTCTCCTGTTGACATCCAATTGGGCAATTAAAGAAAGATCCGGCAGCTTTGCTCTCATTGTGGCCATGAGAAGTTGGATTTTCCCATGCTGCTCCTCCCGACCTGTAGGCTGGAACTACCTGCTGGATGATTTGCCAATTTTGGGTGCTGTCCAATGCCTCATTCGCTACAAGGAAGAACAGGTTCTAGGAGTCTTCAGCCCTATTATATCCACCACATCGGTCTGTTTCAGCAGCAATCACTGTCCGCTTGGCGGTCTGACTGCGTGCTCTTGCAGGAGTCTCTTTCCAGTTGAGTTGGGTCTTTCAGGTTGGCAAGCTGCAGATGGCAATATCCAGTGCTTATTCTGTTGAAGTGTGGGGAAACAGTTTTGAGCAGCCTTCAGAACTTCCATATTGTTTTGAGCTGAATATTGAGCTGAAGGAGCTTCTGGGATGAGAAGCGAAACGTCTTCAGAGAAAAACCAGAAAGTCCAGTTGCCTCTTGAAAAAGCACCTTTGGGACAACCCAGACCTGGATGGCTGAGAATCTCCATAGACATTCCATATTGTAAGCAGTCTTGAAAACAGTGCATTTTGTGTCCTCCATGCTCTGGTGCCTGAGAGGCTGAGTCAGGTTCTTCTTCTGGTGCTCCTGTGTCCCAAGTCCCATGTCAGCCTGTCAATGTGACCCTGCTGGTGTGTGACTATTGAAAGGTGCTTTGGTGCAGAGAGGTGGGGAGTGCTGGTCTCCATATTCTTCCTAGATCCCAGCATGAAGGTGATGGAAGGCAATGCTTTTGACTAAAGTCAGCTCATCTCCAGTGGTCAAGAACCTCATGAAGGTCCTACCACTGATGGATTTTGCATCAAAATGCAATTCGGTTTTTCCTTGGCATAGTGCAGTGAAACTGAAGCAAGACTCCTCCTTAACATTTAAGAGTGGGTTCAAATATTTATTTGGCCATGCCATTTAATGTGAGTTATTTTCATGTTTTATATCTGATATATTTTTATGTTGTCACTTTCTAAGCATTACAGAACAGTTAATTTTTGGCAGCCTAAAATGTTGGATAACATAAAAACAGCAATTTACCTGATTGTCTATCCATTAAAAGTTTTAGAATATCATTTTCAATGTACAACTTTGTTTAAAGTTACAGTTCAAGTTAAAGATCATAAGCAATTAATATTCCAAGCATAGATATATTATCCCCAATCTAAACTAATTACAAATAATTCAAAAAGTGTTTCCTAAACTGCTGTGCTTTGTATCCTCCTGAATATCCTTATGAAATACGCAAAATAAATTGCTTTATTATTCATTAATAATAATAAAGAACTTCATTAATTATAAAGTCATTTTTCCAAGTCTTTCCAGCGCATTAATAAAAAAGAAATTGGTCTCTGACCTAGGTCAATTACATCATGTCTTCTGTTTGCCAAAGTGAAACTGAAGAATATTAAAAACCAAAACATAAATATACCTTGATCTCTTGCTAGTACAATTCCATGTTAAAATCTGCAATCAACCAAGGTCAAATTGCTCTCATTGCACAGAGAATAGTTTTACTCATGGCTTCTTTTTTATGGCATCAGCTGTGTTGTAACACAATGCAAAGAAACAAAAAACAAAAAAAATCTCTACCCCTGAACAATCTTCTTGTTAAAGGCTTTAAAATGCATTTAGAGCTATAATTCATCTTGAAATCTAGCAAGGTCACAAAACACTCTTGGAATTTTTATTGCACAGGTTTCTGTTTTATTTACTGTTTGAAAGAGAAGGGTGTTCCAACAGTAAAGGACAATAGTAGAAAAGGAGGCTGAGGAGGGTAGGAGGGAGAGGAATAAAAGTCACCCAACCAAGCCAGTTCCTACAACTTTGTATGGACAATCGTTTTAAACATCTTAGAGAGACTTAGCAACTTTATTTTTTTGATGTAGGTGCAGAAATATGATGACACATCTAGAATTTGGGCAGAATCAGGGAAAGAACATTTGATAAAGATCAATCTCAATGCTGATTCTCTGACAAAGTAGCTGCACTCACAGGCAAACATATATAGACATCCCCATGAGGGCTGAAGGCTCCTTTTAGAAACCTATGAATTACAGAAAAAAATATTTTTTTTAAAGAAAAGAAGATAAATATTTGTGCTAGGACTTCTGAAGAAGCAAAGGCAACTATGGTTTGTATAGAGACTTACTTACATACCCTGTCAAGTTCATTGGTGAGTAACTCACTGGTTACAACTACACATTTTAAAATACCACACGATAAGATTGCTCCAACGACAGCTGAGCAAATCCCACCAATTACAAGACATTGTTAGCAAGCAACCCAGCTAAAGTACATCACAAGCTCAGGAAACTGAGGTCTACCACAAAGAGGGAATACCCGGCTTCTTCATTCCTGTCCTTTGCAAACGAGACATTTCTGTCTTTTGACTTCAGGAGGAGCATAGATTATCCTAAGTCTTTCCCATGCTTTTAGTATTTAACTGGGGAGACTGGGTCATGGCAATGGGCCCTGACTCCCAGCCTATAGATGGCAACAGGTGAGAGCCACACATAAGAATAGCAGGTTGGGATTACCTTCCTTTGAGGAAGGTTGTGTTCTTCTGCTCTGCTATTATTATTATTTATTTATTATTTTATCCCATTTATATGCCGCCCTTCTCCGGAGACTCAGGGCGGCATACAATCTGTTTAAGCACAAATCAATGTGCTTAGCAATAGCCTTCATTCCTTGTATATGCCTGCTTATTAG